>CAUYPK010112355.1:0-22500 GCA_963574355.1 Loris lydekkerianus
TGTCCTCATATCAAAATTGAGTGCATAGGATTCATGCTTCTCCATTCTTGTGATGCTTTACTAAGAATAATGTCTTCCACTGTTTTTGGAGGATTCTTAAAGGGCTAAATCTTGAGCTCTTCTTTTGGAGTCAGAAGACGATACCAACTACAACATTTTTAAAAGGGAGGTATTTTCATGCTTTCCCTTTAAGAGGGTAATTTATAAACCTACATGATTGACGACTCCTCAACCTCAGACCACAGTTAAATGTGTGCACTTCTCTTCAAGGAGTGAATACAATTATGGAAGCCAGAATTATGCCCGATCCCCTGGGCTTGTCCTATTATGCTCTGTATGTGCATCCAACAAACAGATTACTTCTCCCTGGCAGACACTGGACATAGTTTCTTAGCTCAACAGCCTATCTGGAGGACTTTGCCTTTGACCCCAGCGTGGAACATCATGAGTAGAGGGGGAAGATGATGCATGGCTGCGTGTGGACTGTGATGGACGGGGCAAGAGCAGAATTGCTTTCCTTGGGTAGGCAAACATAAAGTGTCACAATTGCTCTTAGCATGCTGAGCACACCCGTGTCATCACTCCAAAGTGTTTAGTAGCTACAATGCTATGACCCACTATCTTCCCCATCTTGGCAATTAGTTAATATTTCCCAGGTAATTTTATTCAGGAGAGAATACTTTTCATCAAATTTGCAATACTTGTTTTTGACCCCGAATATCCAGCGGTCCCCTCTCCAACCATTTCCCCATCAGAGCTTTAGCCTGGGAACAGTCCCAGCCACCTCACTGCACACTCTCCCTCTGGGTCATTCACCGAATCTCTGGGTCAAGTTCTACTTTATTCTGCCTTTGCTACTTTTCTCTGTGCCTCATAGTTCCCAGTACTCCTATATTTCAGAGTGCATAGTCATAATTAATGATCAAAAACAGAGACATGGGAACGGAATGAAGAGGGAAGAACCTGAGCTTTTAGGGGTTTTATGCAATGACCATCACAGAGGGACTTACTGTCACTTCACATGCACAATTCCCAGCCTGGTGTTTACCATACGGTAGGTGTTCAAAAGATACTGGCTTGAGTCTACTCAATTATATGGTCCTTTAGAGCTCACATCATCCCCTTTCTTTCTTTCTTTTTTTTTTTTTTTTGTGCAGTTTTGTCCGGGGCTGGGTTTGAACCCACCACCTCCAGCATATGGGGCTGGCGCCCTACTCCGTTGAACCACAGGCGCTGGCCCATCCCCCCCTTTTTTTAATGGACATGTAATGATTGTTCGTATTTTGGGGGTAACCGGTGATGTTTTGGTACATAAAATATACAGTGATCAGACAGATTAATTAGCATATCCATCATTTCAAGCATTTACCATTTCTTTATGTTAGGAACATGTAATGTTCTCTCTTCTAGCTGCTTAAAAACATGCTATTGTTGACTGTGGTCACCCAGCAGTCTGACAGCACACTAGAGATGCTTGCTCCCCTCTGACTGTAATTTTATACCCTTTATCAGCTCTCTCCCTGTTCCCCCCACTTTCCCCACCCTTCCCAGCATCTACTAACCTCTGTTCTACTTTTCACTTCCATGAAGTCAACTTGCTTTAGCTTCTCAATGAGTGAGGATATGTAGTGTTTAACTTTCTGTTCTTGGTTTATTTTACTTAACCTAATGTCTTTCAGTTCCATTCATGTTGCCACAACTGACAGGATTTCACCCTTTCTTTTTTTTTTTTAGGGCTGAACAGCATTCCATATTGTGTGTGTCACATTTTTCTAACCCACTCAAAGATGTTGGACACCAGGGTTGATTCTGCATCTCAGCTATTGTGAATAGTGGTAGACACGGTGGTGCAGAGGTCTCTTCAATAGACTGACTTCCTTTCCTTTGGATTTTTTTTTTTTTTTTTAGCCATTTGTATGTCTTTCTTTAAGAAATGTCTTTTCAGATCATTTGCCCATTCTTATTTTTTATTTTTTTTGAGACAGAGTCTCACTTTTTCACCCCGGGGTAGAGTGCCGTGGTGTCACAGCTCACAGCAACCTCGAACTCTTGGGCTTAAGCCATTCTCTTGCCTCAGCCTCCCAAATAGCTGGGACTACAGGCACCTGCCACAACACTTGGCTATTTTTTGTTGTTGTTGTAGTTGCCATTATTTTAGCTGGCCCGGGCTGGGTTCAAACCCGCCAGCCCTGGTGTATGTTGCCAGTGCCCTAACCGCTGAGCCCATTTGCTCATCCTTTACTCAGCTTTTTTTTTTTTTTTTTTTGCTGTTGAGATATTTGATTATTTCACAAATCCTGTGTGGAAGGCAAAAAGGATGGTACTATCTTCATTTTTGAAATGAAGAAACAGAATTTTAGAATTGTTAGAAATCTCAGAGAGATTATGTCACTTTCCATGATCACCCACCAAGGAAATGTTTGTTTTTAGGACTTTAGGGAACTTGCCTAATTAAGGAAGCACCAAATAAATGAAATAAGGAACATGTAGTAAGCCTTGCTATGTGCTACCATTTCTCCTAGAACCTATCTTTGTTTTGGCTGTTCCTTTGTTTTAGAACTATCTACTGGATGCCTGTGATGTGCTAAGCACAGTTCAGGGCACTGAGAAGATGTCCATGAACAGAGAGACAGAGGGAATAGAGAGGACAGAGAGTCCCTGCCCTCTCAGAGTTCATGTTGTCATTTACTGAGATCTAATTGCCCACCAACTTGCCTTGTCTGCTATTAATACTAGAGTAGTTTGATGTATGTGCTAATTCACTCTGTAAACATTAATGGAGCAGACACTATGTGCCAGGCACTGTGATAGGTGCTGAGAATAAATAGTTGTGAACAAAACCAAGCACAAACCTTGTTCTTACAGAGCTTGGTTCTTTGGAGGAGAGAGACAATAATCAAATAACGAGTGCAAAATGTGAAGGAGATGTTTCTGGTGCTACGAGAACGTCTGAAAGGGGATTTGACCAAGTGAGGGAGGACGGGAAAGGCTTTCTTTGGAGAGTAATGATGAAGCTAAGATGAGAGGGAGTTAATTACAGGAAGAGGCAGAGGAAATAGCATGTTAAAGGCCCAGTGGTAGCAGGAGAAACCCCAGGCATTTACAGAGAACCTGAAAAAAGGGGGTGTGGCTGAAGCTCAGACAGGAAAAGAACTGATGAGGCTGGAGAAGCAGGAAGGGCCAGATCCTTCGGGCTCTTGCAGAGTTTGGTCTTTATCTTTAGAATGAAAGGAAGTCATTGGAGTGTTTTCACTGGGAGGGAGTGGCGAGGTCCCATATGAATTTTGAAGAGATCAAGAGTGGAATGAGGATAATCCAGCTGGCAGGTTGTAGCAGTGTCTGTGAAGGGAGGATGAAATGATGCAGTCTCGGACCAGTGCAGTGGCAGTGGAGATGGAAGCAGGTAGACGAATTCCAGGTAGAAGTGACAGGAGTTGGTGTTGATCCCAGTGTGGCTGGGGATGGCCAGGGGTGACTTAACTGAGGCTGAAGCTGAAACTTGCTCAGTGAAGTGGCTTCAGCTTTTAGCACAGTGTTCACACCTGGTCTTTACTGATAATCAGAATGGCCCTGGGATGCAGTCACTTGGCTCAGTATGAATGTTTTCCTCTTCCCCTACTGTTGGGGCTTCACACCTTTCAGGATAGACATAGGTGAGACAGCTCCTCATGATTAGGGTTGGTGGGTTGCTGGAGGCAACAAGGGTGGAAGTTGATGGTGTTGCAGGGAGGAGAGAGGAGACAGAATTATGAAAAAGACTCTCTGTTGAGGATTAGGTTGTTTCGCAGTAAAAGAGGCCATTTTGGAAGATTTTGGGGGGAGGGTGGGGGATAGTATATATGTTATATTTAATTTTAAGGAAATTTAATATTGAGCACAGAAACGGATACTTGCATTTCAAATGCTTTTGCTTCAATTTCTAATTTAAGCTTCATAATAACCCTCAGAGATGAGTTGAGGATTATCACTTTCCAACAGAGGAAATTGTGGCTCAGAGAGATCTCGTGTTCAGTGAAACTTTAATCCCTATCTTTGAATTACAAATTCAGTGTGCTTTTTCACTAGGCTGCATTCACTATAGAATCTCACCACTCTTGGTGGGGTTAAACTTGGGAGTAAATTTACTACAAGAATATTAAGAATAACCCGTTGAGAATGGAACGAGTCTGGTCATGTACCATATTATGTGAAATCATGTATTCATGTTCCCCTTAGAGAAGATTTGGATTTTTAGAAATACTAGCTAATGCTCTCAAGCAGAGCATTTCTATGATGTGTTATGAGTAAATTAACTTTCTATAAAGCCTCTTACAGAGCAGATTATTCAGCTTTTATTCAAAGTTTTTAGACTCTGAAATCCTTTTCTAGGCAGAGGTAGCTGTCCAGTGAAAAGTTCAAGGTGGCAAGACCAGGAGGCAAAGGGGTCTCTGGCAAGTTTTCCATTTCCCTTCCAGCTCTCTTCCTTTCTACCCTATTCCCATGTCTCCTTCTCCTGCGTTCCCTCCTCGGACAGGGAAGTCTGCTGGTCACCAGCACTGCTGCCTTCCAGGGCTGGCCGAGTCTGGGAGGCTGTACATGTGCTGTGATGGGTCGAACCTGGAACTGTGTTAGCTCCTCACTCTGCTGCTAGTGAGGAATCTGCACTTCTGAGCTGTGGCTGAGTTTCCTCGGCTTTGGAGTTATGGTTTCTGTGTTTTCCTGGTATGCATGTTCAGAGACGTGTTCTCATCTCAGTTGGTGAGAATTTATGTGCACAATTCCCATTAGCAGTAATGGGAGTTGAATGTATAAATTGTTGAACATCAAAATGAGAATATACCCTTTAGCCTCGAGGATGAATGAGCCACGTCTCTCTTCCTGGCTCTTCTTACTAGGTGACATTCAAAATTTGTTTGGCAAATCTTTGATCATTTGATCGCTGGCTTGTGATTAGCCCTAAATATTATACAAAATCATTTAATTTTACCAGTTTTATGAACATGATTTTCAGTATATGCATAGAATATTTATGTGCTTATTTTAAAAGATCCTCCAAATAACTTACAAAAACTTACCGCTCTATTACTAAAAGTAGTTTTGAAACATCACAAAATATATTAAAACTATTAATGATCATCGCTGAATATGCTTTAATTCATTCATTTAATATTTACTGAATGACTGCTATATTACAGGTACTATCTTAGGATCTGGGGACGCTAAGAGATAATCTTTTCTTTGAGGAGGAAGAGAGATACAACAAATTTTACAATATAAAGCTGTAAAAAGAAAAGGAGGCGCAGAGTCTTTAGAACAATGAGGAGAGACAGAATGGCTGGAGGAAATGGGAACGGCTTCACAAAGTCTGGACCATTGGAACAGCGTTTTGACGGTTGAATAGGAATTCTGCAGGCTGAGAAGGAGGGGCAGGTCATAGAAGAGTAAGAGCATTCGAAACAGAAGAAACCACATTTAAAGATGAAGTGAGAATGTAGTCTAGCAGAACTGTAGAAAAATCTGAAGGGGATCAGACAGAGGTGAGCCTAGAAGGTGGGTTGAGATTAGATTAAGAATAAAGTGCCCTCGGGTAGCACCTGTGGCTCAGTGAGTAGAGCCCGGCCCCATATACCGAGGGTGGTGGGTTCAAACCCGGCCCCGGCTGAACTGCAACCAAAAAATAGCTGGGTGTTGTGGCAGGCGCCTGTAGTCCCAGCTACTCAGGAGGCTGAGGCAAGAGAATCGCCTAGGCCCAGGAGTTGGAGGTTGCTGTGAGCTGTGTGACATCACGGTACTCTACCGAGGGCGATAAAGTGAAAAAAAAAAAAAAGAATAAAATGTCCTTAAGAACTGTATTCCGTGGGGAGCAAGGGCAGTTTTTAAGAAGAGTTATGGGAATGTCATTTGTTTTTGAAAGTTAATTCTAGGTACAGAGTGAAAAATGGATTGACATGGGAAGAGGTGGTTTAGCTTAAGTAACTGGGAGACCATTAACACAATAACAGAATAACTTGTTCTTTGGGGTATATTGATTGGTGATTTTCCTTAGGCAAAGTTGACATAAAATAAGCTGCATATATTAAAGGGGCACAATTTGATAAATTATGACATTTATCTACACCTGTGAAACCATCACCGCAATCAACACATACACATTCATATATCAACCATGAATATAATGTCACCCCCAAAGTTTCTTTGTGTCCCTTTGTCATTCATTCATCCCTGCCAACCCCTCAACCTCCTCCGCCTGCATCCCCAGGCAGCCACCTCTCTGCTTTATGTCCCTGCGGGTCAGTTAGCATTTTCTAGAGTTGTATCTGGGTGGAATCATAGAGTGTGTGTTCTTTTTGAGAGGAGTCTGTCCTGTTTCACTCAGCATGATTATTTTGAGATTCGTCCATTCTGCTGTGTGTTGTTACAGTTTGTTTTCTCATTGCTGGGCAGTCTTCTGTTGATGAACGTGCCACAATTTGTTTATCCCTTCACCCGCTGGTAAGGACTTTGGTTGTTTCTAGTTTTGGCTGTTGCAGATAAAGTTGCTATAAATACGAGCCTACGTGTCTTTGTATGAAGATATGCTGCCATTTCTCATGGAATACTTAGAAATTCATTGCCTGGGTTATAAGGTAGGCATATATTTAACTTCCTAAGAACCTGAAAAACTTTTTTCAGATGTGTTTGTACTATTTTACCTTCTCACCGGTGGTACATGAAAGTCCCAGTTCTCACCAAGACTTGGTATGGTCAGTTGCTCCCTTTGAACCATTCTCATACACCTCTGCTGGCT
Organism: Loris lydekkerianus; assembly: GCA_963574355.1. Lineage (NCBI taxonomy): Eukaryota > Metazoa > Chordata > Mammalia > Primates > Lorisidae > Loris > Loris lydekkerianus. Next base: position 6,767 of record CAUYPK010112355.1, read on the forward strand.
GCAGAAGAGGAGAAGTCCGTCAGGCAAAGGTGCAGGAGGTGCAGAGTGATGCAGGCCACTACTGTGGACATAGTCGGAGACCAGTCACACTGCTGGGCAGGGTGCATCCATACACAGAACGAAAACACAAAAAGTCAAAAACCCTTGGTACTGTAGACCCAGTTAGAGACCAGTCACACTGCTGGGCAGGGTGCATCCATACACAGAACGAAAACAAACTCAAAAACCCTTGATACGTATCTCTTAGCATATACAAAAATCAGCTTAAAATGGGCCATAGAACAAAATGTAAAATCAAAACCAATAACATTTATAGAAGAAAACAGAGGAGAAAATCTTCATTGCCTTGTATTAGATTAATATTTCTTAGATATGATGCCAAAAACATACTCCATAAAAGAAAAAAAAAAGATTGATAAATTGGACTTTCTCTAAACGTTCTTTGAAGACTTTTTTGAGACAGAGTCTTCCTCTGTCACCCTGGGCAGAGTGCAGTGTCATTATCTAGCTCACAGTAACCTCAAACTCCTAGGCTCAAGCAATCCTCTTGCCTCAGCCTCCCAAGTAGCAAACTTTTCTATTTTTAGTAGAGATGGGGTCTTACTCCTCCTCAGGCTGGTCTTGAACTCCTGAGCTCAAGTGATCCTTGACCTCTCAGAGTGCTAGGATGACAGGTGTGAGCCACCACACCCGGCCTTGAAAGACATCATTAATGAATGAAAACACATAGACTGGGAGAACATATCTGTGAAGCACATCTGATAAAGGCCTTGTATTCAGAGCATATAAAGAGCCCTTAAAAACACAATAGTATTGCACAGGTAGTGGTACTCCACACCTTTGCCTGCCTACAACCCCTCAACCTCCTCCACCTCTGTCCCCAGGCAGCCACCTCTCTGCATTATATGCCTACCTTATAACCCAGGCATTGAATTTCTAGGTATTCCAAGAGAAATGGCAGCATATTTTCATATAATAAATGGAAAAAGATTTAAACGGATCCTTCACCAAGGCAGATATACAGATGGCAAATAAGCATGTTGTATCAGTTGCTAGGGCATCCCTACAAAATACCTCACACTGGGTGCCTTAAACCACAGAAATTTATTTCTCAGTCCAAGATGGAGGTATCAACAGGTTGGGCTGCAGAGAGTTGCTGTGTGCGCTACAGCTTCACCTGGCTGGCATTCTGTGCCTGTGCACCCAGCAGCCCTTCCTCCCTCCATGAGGAAGGGTCCTGTTGGACTAGGTCCCCACCCCAATGGCCTCATTTTAACATAATACTTCTTCAGCGACCTTCTCTCCAAATATGGTAGCTCCTTACCGGGGGCTGGGACATATGAATTTGGGGGAAGAAACAACTCAGCCCACAGCACACGTGGTAAGATGCTCAACGTAATTGGCAAATAGGGAAATACAAGTGACTATGGTAATGAAACATTTTTCATTTGACATCATAGCTAATAAATATTAATCTAATGCAAGACAATGAAGATTTTCTCCTCTGTTTTCTTCTGTAAATGTTATTGGCTTTGATTTTACATTTTGTTCTATGGTTCATTTTAAGCTCATTTTTGTATAGGTTAAGAGATACGTATCAAGGGTCTTTGAGTTTTTGTTCTGTGTATGGATGCACCCTGCCCAGCAGCGTGACTGGTCTCCCACTGTGTCCGCAGTAGAGGCCTGTGTCACTCTGCACCTCCCGCACCTTTGCCTGACAGACTTCCCCTTTTCTGCAACCAGTAAGGTGGCGTCAGTGGGGTCGCTGAGTAGGGGGTGGCGTGCACACTGAGAGTGAGCAGTGTGATCTCTGTTGAGCCACTGAACATAGACCACACATCACCATTCCCAGGGCTCAAGGAGAAAAACAACCAGGGATGTTTGGGGAGAAAGTTACCTTTCCTATTCTGCTTCTTTTACACCACAGTGATCACACGTCTGTCCTTTTCACATTCATCCATGACCCCTGTCTCCTCATTTTCCTTCCCCAGTGTAGCAGAGAAAACCATCTGGTCCTTTTTTAAAAAAACTTGGCAGAATGTGTGTGTCTTAGTCTATTCTGTGTTTCTGTATCAGAATAGTTGAGGCTGGATAATCTGTAAGGAAGAGACGTTTGTTTAGCTCACAGTTGTGCAGGCTGAGAGGTTTAAGACTCAGGGCACCTGCACCTGCTGGGCTTCTGGGGAGGCCCTGTGCTGCTTCCACGTGTGGCAGAAAGAAGGCGAGCCTGGCACGTGCAAAGAGATTACATGGCAGGAGAGGAAGCAAGGAAGAGGAGAAACCAAGGAAGCCAGACGCTTTCTAACAACCCACTCCTAGAACTGACCCATTCCTACAAGAGTGAGAGCCCGTCCATCCCAGTGGAAGGCATTATCTGTTCACAAGGGATCCATGCCCATGACCCAGACACCTCCACCTTCCAACACCACCACAGAGGGGAGCCAATTTTGGCATGAATTTTGGTGGGGACAAACAATATCCAAGACATAGCGGTGTGCTACATCACCTCTAATCTCATTCCCTCAACTGAGTATTTAAATTTTTAAATATTAAAAATTTTAATATTTAGTATTCCTTCCTTTCTTTTTGTGAGACAGAGTCTCACTCTTTCAGTACAGTGCCATGGTGTCACAGCTCACAGCAACTTCAAATTCTTGGGCTCAAGCAATCCTCTTGCCTCAGCCTCTTGAGTAGCTGGGGCTATAGGCACTGGCCATAACACCTGACTAGTTTTTCTACTTTTAGTAGAGATAAGGTCTCATTCTTGTTCAGGCTGTTCTTGAACTCCTGAGTTCAAGTGATCCTCCCGCTGTGTCCTCCCAGAGTGCTGGGATCACAGGCGTGAGCCACTGTACCCAGCCTTCTCTTTCCAATATAAGCATCTTGGGGTCGTTATCATATCTAACACTAGTATTTGGCTTCCTCCTCCTCCTACCTGTGCTGGTACGTTGCCTTTCTTCAGTGGCGCTCAGTGCCAGTGGAGAAATGAGCAGCCTTTCCTCAGAGCAGGAGTTCATTCCCAGAAAGCCCTGCTACTGGAGGCAGCTGCCTCGCACTTACTATTGTGTGACTGTAACAAGTGTTGAGAAAAAAAGAAAAAAAAGCAGGAGAACGAGACATAACAATATATGATGTGTAAACTTTGGTCTCTAGATTTTAAAATATGTAAAAGATTTTTTTTGAGACAATTGAGAGAATGTGAAGATGGACTGTGGAGTGGAATGTGGAATTATTATTTATTCGATATATTTATTATTTATTAGATGTGATATTGGTATTATGGCAACACAGAAGAACACGTTCATGTGGGGGATATGCGAGTTGAAGTATTTATGAATAAAGTGCCACGATATCTGTAATCTGCATTTAAATTTCAGCAAACCACTCAAAAAGAGAAAGAAATTGGGGGAAAATATTAAAAATGGTGAATCTAGGTGAAGGATATACCTTGTACAATGCCTTCAACTATCTGTAAGTTTGAAATTTTCTAAAGTAAAATGTTTTTGTAAAGCCTGTGTTGATAGCATATCCCTCTTAGGTAATTAATGCTCCATTTCTCTGCTTCCTTCCGAAATTTCTTTGGAAAGAATTAGCTATGATCTTTTTATGTCCTCTTTTCTCATTGTCTCTCTCTCTTCTTTAAATCCCAATGACAAGAAACATGAGCGTTGGCATTAAAACTGGGTTGAAGCCTGCCTTCCTTGTAGGACCTTAGCAAGCCACATAACTTCTCTTAAGTCTCGGTTTTCCTTCCTCATCTGTAGAGCCGGAATAGTGGGAATACCCATGGCCTGGGTGGTTACAACACTAGTCTGCAGGAAAACCTGCATGTAATAGCAGTCACTATGCTAAGCACAGTACATGATCCCCTGTAATCTTTTTAGCAACTTTTTTTTTTTTTTTTTGGACACAGTATCTCACTCTGTCACCCTCAGTGGAGTACCATAGCATCATAGCTCACAGCAACCTCTAACTCTTGGGCTCAAGTGATCCTCCTGCCTCAGCCTCCCGAGTCACTGGTACTACAGATGAGCACCACTGTGCCCAGCTAGCTTTCCTATTTTTAGTAGAGACAGAGCCTCACTCTTGCTCAGGCTGGTCTCAAACTTCTGAGCTCATGGAATCCACCTGCCTTGGCCTCCCAGAGTGCTAGGGTTACAGGCATGAACTCCTGCACCCAGCCCTTTTTAGAAACTCTCAAGAGACTAGTATTTAGATCCCCATTTTAGGTAGAGGTTAAGTGACTTGCCCAAGATCTCTAAGATATGGAAAAGTATCAACAGTTGGGATTGAAACCTGGAGTTTGTGCCGAATTCCTCAAGGCAGGTGTTTCAAACAGAGCTACCAGGCAGGGGTGTCCAACCTTGGGCTTCTTTGTGCCACATTGGAGGAAGAATAATTGTCTTGGGCTACACATTAAGTACACAAACACTAACAAAAGCTGACCTGCAAAAAACAAAGATCTGTGCATAATTTTCGTGATAACCACCACCAGAGATAAGCAAAAAAGCCCTTATATAATCTGCATGTGGCTCACAGGCCGCAAGTTGGACCCCCTAGAAAGGTTCCTAAAGTTTTGTATTGGGGTCTAATCTTTTATTTTCCTGAAGCCTTGCTCTCACCGAAGCCTGAAGCCCAAGTGAGAGCACCTTGCTGCTGCCCCTCTCAAACCACTGCTCATCCCAGAAAGTTTTGGGGGGTTTTGCTTGTTTTTGTATGTTTGTTTTTTAAGTTGTAGACAGAGTATCACTCTTGTTGCTTGGGTAACAAGAGCGCTAGGGCTACAGGTGTGTGCCACTATGCCTGGCCCAGCTTTTTTTTTTAAATGTCCAGGTTACTTGTCCTATGGAATATCCCACATTCTGGACTTTTGTAACTGTTTGTTCAGAGTATTATTTAACTCTCCACCCACCTAAACAGCCTATAAAGTGGAAATTAACTATAGAGGCTTAATTGGATCCACGTTAAACATTTTCAGTAAGAATATTCCTTAAGCTATAACATGTACTTCCTATTTCATTCCATCAGGAGGCACATGATGTTAGTTTTCCACCGTTAGGGATGCTGAATTTGATCTCCTAGTTAAAATAATGACTGCCAGAGTCCACCCTGAGCCAGTATTTTTTCTCTTTTATGGTTAAGTAAAAAAATATTTGTGGAGTACTACTTCATCGCTGCGCAACTATCTGTTACCAAGTTCAGAGTTTTTGTTTTTTGCTTTTTAAGATCAAAGTAGGTATAGCGTGTTTATTTGCTGTCGGGAACAACCTAGAAAAGGAAAAGATTGAGAAAAAGAAGAGACGACTGCTGGAGCGTCGCTGTGAAGAGACGAGGGAGGAGCAGATCCACCGCTCAACTGAAGGGACAGGCCCCCGACAGAGCTGGCACCGCGTTTTCCTTCCTCTCCGGCCAGGCTGTCGATCTCAGGACTCAAAGAATGAATTCACGAAGCGATGGCGCGAGAGCTTACTGAGGATGGACAGGAAATGGAGGATAAATACGAAAACTTCCGACACAGGAAGGGGCGCGCACCCACCTGTTGCTGCAGCTCGCGGGTTTTGAGCCTTTACGCCTTGTCTCCCCGCCCAAAACTTCCTGGCAAACACTGATTGGGTCCTTCAACTGAGCTGGCTTACGTGGATTGGTTTCTTTAAGCCTTCACTGACTGGCCTCTGTTGATTGGTCCTCTTCTTGGACGGGCAGCTTTTTCGTCCAATTCCCTGGGTTGAGGGGGGCGTCCACCTCCCTGGGATGTCCCGCCCCACAGCCACCAGTGACCAATGGCTGCACAGGCCACGCAGGCCCCCTGTGGGCAGGGGGTTCCCAGCTCGCTGCGCCACTTCCTCTGCTCCCCCGGAGGTTCTTCCCTGACCCCCATTTTCTGTCCCTGTCAGGGCCATCGACGTCCTCCATTGTAATCGGCAAAAGTGGACTGTATGGACACGGACGCAGGAGGGGGCTATCTATAATGGGGGGAGCTTTCAAAAAAATACTTTATACTTTTTCTATTCACCATTATAATTAGTCATTATTTCAAACGTAAACTCAGCCAATTTAGGGATCCAGCTCCCCACCCCTTCTCCCTGTAGTGGCGTTTAAATTCTTTGGGATTCCCTCTGTCTGGTCCACGATTTCCGCTGCTCACCTGCCAGCTTCGAGCCATTTCCCTGAGCTGCTAGTGTGCCGTCCTCTGTCCGTGCCGTCCACGCTGTCCGTGCTGTCCACCCGGTCCACGCCGTCCACACTGTCTGTGCTGTCCACCAGGTCCACGCAGTCCACACTGTCCGTGCTGTCCAAACAGTCCACACTGTCTGTGCTGTCCACACGGTCCACGCAGTCCACACGGTCCATACTGTCCATGCTGTCCACCTGGTCCATGCAGTCCATGCTGTCCACACTGTCTGTGCTGTCCACCCGGTCCACGCAGTCCACACTGTCCGTGCTGTCCACACCGTCCACTCCATGCGCCAAGCCACCTCCTCGTCCCTCAGGCCCACACGGCCTTCCTGTAGCCCCTTCTGGGTCAAGGCAAACATGGGGAACAGTCCCAGGAGCTCTTTCCTAGACATAGCTGGTCGTACTACTGTGGCACGGTCACCACGGGTCTCTGGTGTTGGGGTCTCTCCATGAACCTTGCTCAGGAAGCAAAGCCCCAACATCTCCCTGGACTCCCCTGGCAGACTAGGGAAACACAGCTTTCTGTTGTCTTGCCACCTGGGCTGACCCTGGGGACACAGACTGCGGGCCCCTTCTCAGAGCCGACGGCATCCCTCTAGCTGCGCTCCTGTCCTTGCCACGGCCAGTCTTCCTCCAGCCCAACTGTCAAGCCTGGATCTTCTGTCATTATGCCAATTCTGTCGTTAGGATGTAAACTTTATGCTCTGAGAACTTCGTGCTCCTATCTTTTAAGAGAAAATCTTTTCTCTCTTTTCAAAAATAAACAACCATACCAACAAAAGAAAACATTTGTAGGCTTTTAGGATTACTGTTTCTATCAGGGATTTAAGACTTTTTTTATTTCATTTTTCTTTTTTTTTTTTTTTGAGACAGAGTCTCACTCTGTGGCCCTTGATAGAGTGCTGGGGTGTCATAGCTCACAGCAACCTCAAACTCTTGGGCTCAAGTGATCCTCTTGCCCCAGCCTCCTAAGTAGCTGGAACCACCACCAGGAACCACCACCATGCCTCGCTAGTTTTTTTTTTCTTGCTCAGGCTGGTCTGAAACTCCTGAGCCAAGCAATCTGCCCGCCTCAGCCTCCCAGTGTGCTACTGGGATTATAGGCGTGAGCCACCATGCCTGGCCTCTTCTATTTATTTATTTTTTTCCCTTCCAAATAAAGAGAAAGTAGCTCTTTTTTTCTGAATTGTACCTTCCCTTGAGAACATAAGTTTTGGCATCAAGTTTCATTTTGATTGTAGAAGTAATTTGATTGTAAAGTAATTCCAGAAAACAAAAAAAATTGAGTAATATTTAAAATGTTATTCTTCTGCCCATATATCAAGACATATCTTTCCCCATAATTATCCTCTGCTGTTGTTGTTTTTAATCAGAACATGGAGTATCTGTTTTTAAAAGACCAAAGGAAGCATTTCAGAGCATTTCAGGGCCTGAATGGCAGACTAGGGAAACACAGACTCCGAAAAGAATGCAGATGGAGCGCTAAGGTGGAAGGGGACCTGCTCGTCTCTGCATACAGTACTGCTGGATATTCACTCACAGCTGGTCCATGCAGTGGCAAATACGAAGGGAATGATTTGAAATGGTGGGGACTCATCAAGAAATGCGCTGGGTTCTTTTGGGACGACATTTTATTTTTTTCCCTCCTAAAGCAGACAGAGAAAGCAGGGTCACCACTTTTGCCTCATTCCAAGGGAAGCTTAGTAATTCCCATTTGGTTCTGCAGGTCCTTATAACATGCACCCAAGTGGTGCGACTCAACAACACATTAATTTCAAAATATACACCATCCTATGTATCCTTTTTTTTTTTTTTTTTTTTTTTTTTAGACAAGAAATAACTTCTGGCCTTACATTCAATTTAAATGTTCTGTTGAAAAGGAATAATGTCAGAGATTTGTTTGTTTTAGAGAATGTACAGAAAAATAACAATTCACTTAAGTGTAGGGTAAAATTTCTCTGCTGTTTCTCTTCCTACACAAATATTAGCATTCTCGATGTATTTATACATGCATATGATGTTACTGGTTATATGATACTTACACAGTAGTATTTGTCACAAGTCATATTTATGTAGATGCCCTAAAGTTATGGAATCTTGGAGAACACGGGAAGTGTAAATCAATCCTGTGCTTTAAGATATGTTGCTGACGGGTGGAAAAGGCAGTCTCTTCTAGAGAGTTCGCTTGACTATTCTGTCCTAGAGGCAGCTTTTGTTTCTTAGGTACCTGATTGATTGTAGGGCTGCTGTTTTTCACTGCAGAAGTAATTAGACTACTATCAGGGCTGAAAGGGGACGAAGTAACTTTTTCAAGTATATAAAATGGCTCATGTGAAAGTCCTCTCTAATGTGTGTTTATTGAGGGACGCATCTACAAGAGCCTCCTACTTGTCCTTATGCGTGCATCCATTTAAGATGAACATTTCCCACACCATCTGCATATGCTGACTGTAGACATAGCTTATTACTAGATGCTACACAGTTGGAGGTGACAGCCTGTACCTGTGTCCAAATAACTCCTGCCTGACATTAGGGCCCAGCCAGAGTTGTCTTCTCCGGGAAGCCTTGCCTGATTTCGGTAACTCATAGTAATTTCTCTTTCTCTGGTCTCTGGGAGTATTTACCATTTGCCTAACTTCTTTGGCTTTTCTCACTGAGGCTTTGTAATCAGTCCAGTTTGCAAGGCTATTTGACTTTTTCCGTTTTTATGTCACATCTCTTCAACTGGATTTCAGACTTTCTGGAATCATGAACCCTATATAATAAATCTTCACATCTTACATGGCTTAGCACAGGGTAATGCTCAAACCTTACGTGCTAAGCGAATGAATGAAGCAAACGTCAGCTTCATGCGCCCCCACAACAGGCCACTTGCAGATGTGTGTGTGGACTAAGACTGGCATAAGATACATGCTTTCAAAGGATAGTGCAGTCTCAGGATGAGAAAACACTCTAAGAGTCACCTTGTTTATCCAGCTTCTTGGTATGTTTATTTCCTCTGTGGGGCAGAGTTTTCCCCATCAGACCAAACATCTCCCATGATTCATGATACTTAACATAACACCTTAAGTAATGTGGAATTTTCAGGTATTATCATAAAATGGTTAAGTCTGATCAATTTCAATCTGATTATCTTGGTTAGAACCCACCGTCCCTTACGACCTCTGTAGCCTTGGGCTAGTTCTTATGCTTTGGTTTCTTCACCTGGAAAACTGAGATGATCATATAAACTCTCAGTTTATTACTTGCAACTCTAAAATCCAAACTCTCTGAAAACCAAAAGTTTTTATAATTCATTTTCCAGGAAAACCCGCCCTGATCTGAACTCGTAAATCTAACTCAAATGGATATGAAGTTATTTATAGTCTTTATGTAGTAAGTAGTGAATGAGCATATATGAGGTTGGACAATTAAGTTCTCAAACTCATCTGAGAAAAAGTGCTACATTCATTGCTGAATGTCCCTGTGGTCACTTTTAAGATCCTCCCCTTGGGAAGCTAGTCCTTCCTTCGAAGTGGCTCTGGAACTCTTTTTCTGGAATGGCTGTCAGGCTTTTGTTGTACGAAGTCTGACAATTAAGTCTCAAACCTAGAAAAATTGTTCTAGGGTGGACTAGGCGCTGGTGTCAATTCACAGCTGCCCAAGGGAGCACTCCTAAGGTGACCGTAGGGATGTTCAGCAATGAGGTGAGTAGCACTTTTTCTAGCACCAGTTTGTGAACTTAATTGTCGGACCTCATACTTCTCTACAAATACATTTGACTATGGGATGCTGCCCCGGAGCTCGCTCGGGGCATTACGTGTAGTACATATACATTATTAATTTTCTGAGAAGTTCAGAATACCCAAACATCTCTGGCCCCTGAGTAGTTCAGATAAGGGATCATGGACCTCTACTCCCTATTCATCAGATTGTTGTGAGAATTAAGTGACACAGTAGGTGGTACTCATTAACATTGTGCCTGAGGCGTAATAACTCCTTAATATCAGCTAGTGCTATTGGTACTCACGTTTTAAATTAATCACATTACGCTTTTTGTGAAAGTTAAGTTTCTTTCAACATTTTATATTCAGTATCCATAGAAGCACTGTTGTTTTTCTGATTCCCTAATGAACAAATAGTTTCCCCAGGAAGCTAGACTTTCAAATATATTTAAAAAATGAAGTTCTATTCATGATTGAACTTTTATTATTGCCTTTTATTTCAGAACAGGCACTGGTAATGTTTTCATTTCCTTTTTCTTTTTTTTTTTGCAGTTTTTGGCCAGGGCTGGATTTGAACCCGCCACCTCCGGCATATGGAGCTGGCGCTCTACTCCTTTGAGCCACAGGCTCCGCCCCTGTTTTCATTTCTTACTCATGTATTTGTCACTTCATTCATTTTACAAAAATGAATGGGCAGTTTGCTAGTTCTTAGTGATATGACAATAAACGCATAGACATTGTCCCTGCCTTCCTACAGCCTTTAGTCCAGTGGAAACTAATTAGTGGGGTTTTTTTTTCCTGTTGATCCATTCTTTCATTTATTCAACAAATAATTGTTGAGTACTCATTATATACTGAGCATTGTCCTATGCACTGGGCATATAGTAGTTACCATGGCAGACAAGGTCCCTGCCTCCATGAAATTTAGTTTTTAGTGGAGAGAGGCAAATAGCAAACAAACCAAATATTTTGGGGTAATGATAAAATCAGTGAAGGAAATTAAACAGGCTGGTGTGCTAGAGATTGACTTGGCCTATGTGAGGGTGGAGCTGCTTTGGGGAGGTAGTCAGCGAAAGCTTGGCCAAGAGACATTTGAACCAAGGCCATGTCGTGGACATAGATTTGACTGACTGTGATAGACTTAAAAATAACAGAGGCTTAAAATCTGATAGAAGTTAATTATTTTTCTCACCGAGTTTTTTGGTAGTTCTGCTTCACAAATTGGGGCCTAGAGTCCTTCTATCTTGTTTCCCCAACATCCTGGAGTGTGGCAGGTGGCTAACCACCATGCGTCCACTCCCGCAGGTGGGAAGAGGAAAGGAGGAGGGAAGGGAAGGGAGGGAGGCCCTCCCTCTATGAAAAGTATCCCCTGTAAGAGAATAACCTGAACATTGAACACACTGTTTCCCTCACATTCCATTGGCCAGACGTAATTAACTAGTAAATGTATTTTTACCTGGGTAATCACGTACTCAGCAAGTGGAGAGTGGGTTTTAGCAGACTAGCAGTCTTTGCTACAGACTTGAATAATGAAAAGGAATCTGGGGAGAACATCTTGGGCAACAGGATTCCAAGCAGAAAGAATAGAATTTCAAAGGCCCTGGGCAGAGGTGGGTTTTCCACTAAGCTAAATGAGGCTTAAGCATCAGGGTGTCCTACTGACATTTGTCCCACCCAACAGCCTGCATTGAATTTGATATAATTGTACTTAAACTGAACAAGCTTCAACCCTACAAAACTTTATTAGACTCTGGCCCTGAGGAAGGCAAGCGCTTGGTGTACTAGGAACTGAAAGGAGGTTAGAATAAAGATGAGCAGGAGGGTGGATAGCCCCGGGCCACACCGGGCAGGTTAAGTAGGGAACAGCTCACACAGAACATTGTGTGGACAGAATGTTAGATTTTACCTTAGCGTAATGGAAAACCACTGGAGGATTTTAGGAAGGAAAAATGAGATTCAATTTATATTTATTCTCAAGGAGACACATAGACAAAACTCAATGGAAATTTTTTTTTTTTTTGGCCAAGGCTGGGTTTGAACCCACCACCTTCAGCATATGGTGCTGGCGCCCTACCCCTTTGAGCCACAGGTGCCACCCTCAGTGGAAAAATTAAAATAACCTAATGTACATTAACAGAATGGAGTAACAAACTATATGTTTGTAAGGGGAATATTTCAGAGTACTGGAAATGAACAACATAGAGTTATGTGTGTCAATTTAGGTGGATCTCACAAATATGATGGTGAGAAAAAAAGAGCAAATTATAGCAGTAATATACAGTATCATTTCATTTACTTATGATTTGATTTATATACAGTTTAAGAGCATTTAAATAATATGTTATTTAAGGAAACATAGAAAACCACTGCTAGTTGTCTACCCAATATCTAGACCCCTCTTCCACAATAGCAGAACTCTGCTTTTACTGGGGTGAAAATACGTCCACGTGAAAAACTATACTTTTCAGCTTCTCTTGCAGATACAGGTTATGTCATGGCTCTGAAAAATAGGGTATAAGTTGAGGTTGTTGGATAGGGTTCTCGGGAAAGATTCTTAAAAGGAGGAAAGAACTCAGGGGCCATGAGGTGTCTGTCCCTGGCCCTTCTTTCTTTCTCTTGCTCAGAAATAAGTCACAATGATGGACGTTAGAGCAGCCATATTGTGACCATTAGGCCAAACCAAGAGACCGCCAAATAATTTAACTGTAATCTCATTCCCCCAACTGACTACCCCAAGTCTCTCAATAATGTGACAAAGATAAACTCCCATTTCTTTATAAACCACTGTTGTTTGGGTTTCTGTTACATGCAGCTGAACTCAATCTTAACCGAGAGGCATAAATCTGTAATAAAAGTAAAATAAAAGAAATGATGATCGCTAAATTGACCAAATTCAGGACAATTATTATCTCCAAAGCCAGAGTAATGTGGAGCTGGGGATGAACAACGAGATTGGTCAGTTATATTTTATTTCCTAAAGAGATGAAGCAACTATGACAAAAGATTTATATATATAATTATATATATATATATATAATTTTTTTTTTTTTTTTTTTTGAGACAGAGCCTCAAGCAAGCTGTCATCCTAGGTAGAGTGCCATGGCATCAGCTCACAGCAACCTCTAATTCCTGGGCTCAAGCGATTCTCCTGCCTCCGCCTCCCAAGTAACTGGGACTACAGGCGCCCACCACAACGCCCAGCTATTTTTTTGGTTGCGGGTGTCATTGTTGTTTGGCAGGCCTGGGCTGGATTCGAACCCGCCAACGCAGGTGTATGTGGCTGGCGCCTTAGTCACTTGAGCGACAGGGTCCAAGCCAAAAGATTAATATTTTTAAAAGCTAAGTCATGGACACATAGGTTGTTAATTTTTTTTTGCTTTTGTGTATGTGTGAACTATTTCATTTAAAAAAAGGTCTGGCTGTGTGTGGAGAAACAGAGAGGCATAGAAGTCGGAGGCTCTGCAGCAAAGCACATGAGCGGTGATGGTGGCTTAGAGCAGATTAAAGAAGCAGAGAAAGCATTTGAAATATGGCTGGGGGTATTGGGGATAGAGCATACAGGATTTCATGACCAATTGTGTGGGAGTTGTGGGGGGGGAATCAAGGATGTGTCCTATTCTCTTGGTCGATGGCAGTCCCCTTGCAATGTGGGGAGTGGGGGGGAGCAGGCTTAGGCCAGTGGCGATCAACATTTAGTTTTGGACGGTTCAGATCGAGATGTCTAAATGGAGATGTCAAGTAGGAACTTGATATAGGAGACTGTGAACCTAGGGCATGTTCAAGGACTTCTAGAAAATAGAATCAGGTTTGTTGTTATCTGTGCATCCATGTGGAGTCTTGTTTATTCTCTCTCCTTTGACCCCTTTTGATAGGATTTGAGACTTTTGGAAAGGAATAGCTCCTGGTGGGGTAGAGTCAGTTGTGACAGAGCTGGGCTAGTTTTCTATAGAACCTGCCATACTTGTTTTCAAGTGGCTACTTGGAAATGAGTGCAAGACAATAAATAGTCAGTGATTATCAGTGAATTTGCCATTTTGGTCACTGGGTTCTTAACCTTGGAAATGTGTAGGAGGGGTTTGGCTTAATATTATTTTAGTTGTGTCTAACATCCTTAGCTAGTATCCTTTTTAAGTCCAAGGGAGCAAAGAGCCTAATATTTAAGAAATACCATGGTCGCATTTGTTCAAGGATCTAAAGTTGCTAAAGTAAACATTGCACTAAATTAATTCATGCCTGGCACCGTGGCTCATGCCTATAATCTTAGCACTCTGGGAGGCTGAGGAGGGTGGATTGCCTGAGCTCACAGTTTTGAGACCAGCCTGAGCCAGAGCGAGACAACATCTCTAAAAGTAGATGGGTGTTGTGGCGGGCGCCTGTAGTCCCAGCTACTTGGGAGGCTGAGGCAAGAGAATCACTTGAGTTCAATGGTTGGAGGTTGCTGTGAGCTGTGACACCACGACACTCTACTGAGGACGACAAAGTGAAACTCTGTCTCAGAAAAAAATAGTTAATTAATTCCAAATCTTTTAGGAGAGCTCTTTTTGCAACGTAAAAACTAACACAACCCTTTATACTTTAGGTTTATAAAAAGCTCGAGGCGTTCCAGGCACTTTACATACGTTCTCCAGTGTTAATGCTTACAAAACTTTTACGAGGTAGATACTTCTATTATTCTACGTGCCTTAACCCTTTAGGGACTCACTTTTCCTATTTTAAAAACAAGAATTAGGCTACGTATGTTAAAAAGTTTTGCTACAGGTAAATTTTGATCAATCTGGTACCTGTGAAATATTTTTAATGCCATAAATAGGCATTAAGCAACAAAGAAATGAATTGAATATTGTCTGAGAAAAGTGATAGATATAAAAAAATTCAAGCCTGAGTGAAAGGCTCTAATTCTTATCTAGAAAGAGTGCTTTTATTGAAATACAGACATATACAGTGGCATAGCTTAAATAAATGGCTTTAATGTGTAAAAAGCCAATGTAGGGAAACCAAACTGTGATTAAAATTTAAAACGTTTGATAAATAGCTTTTAAATTAATTGTGTGTGTGCGTGTGTATGTGTGTGTGTGTCTGTGTTATTTCTGGGTAGAAGTTTTCTGGCTTGTTGTGGAATCTTTTGTCCAAATAGTCATCCATTTTCATGGTCTTCTGAATATTTTCCAATTTCAGGTTATTTCCAGGTTTTAGCCGTAGACAAATCACACAGAAACATCAACATAAAACACTGTAGCTAAGTGTAAAAATGTAAGTGCTTAGGATCAAAAATAATAAGATCACTGCTATGAAATTGAAGAGACTCATCAAAGTAAGAGTAACCGTGGGTGAGGACTATGTGAGTATAAAGGGATCAACATATGTGATAACGGGCTAATTAAATCTTAGCTTTTCACTGTGATGATTTTATAGCATCTTCTTCCTGTTGCCAGTTAGGAAGTTGCCAGCAAATATTTTCTTAATTGCAAAAGGAGACAATATGTGTTCCACTGTGTCGTTGGGAACATTTAATTCAGATGTTATTAGGACACTGCAGGTTGAAAAGGACCATATTATTTGGAGAGCCTGAAGGATGCTCAGGAAGGGGGAAAGAAGATGCGTTTTTAAGTAAAAACCACCACGAATCCCCAGAAGAAATATTTAACTAGAATTTGTACAGAAAAAGTCTACTTGTCTTGATAGACTAGCCTGCCCCTGTAATAAAACCTCCCAAAGTCAACAGTTCATAAAGTCTTTTGTTCTAGTAAAAGGGTCTTTAATTTTTAACACAAACTCATACTTTGGTATGCATGGGCTTAAGTAAAATTAGAAGACATGTATATAATAGGGTTTAATGGATTATCATCGGCATTT
>CAUYPK010112355.1:25000-45308 GCA_963574355.1 Loris lydekkerianus
CGCTGGTGTTCCTGGAAATGGGCACCAGGCACAGGTTAATTCAGACTGCTTGATGGGCGCCCTTGTCCTCTCTAGGTGTGCGCCCAGCCCGTGCTGATGGCCTGCAAACTGCATCTATTTTTACTAGTCTTTCACTGTGTAACTCATTAGAACAAGGTCAGACCTTGATGGCAGAATAATTAGGGTTTATAGGAAATTACCCTGGGAACAATAGGGCATTAGAATTTAAATTATTAACATATTTTTAGGGCACTGTCTAAAACACATTGTAATTATGAAGACTATTTTTGTTTTTGTTTTTTAACTTGTGAGAACTGGAAAGCACCCTGCCGTGTGCTGGAAGATACTGTGAGATCTCTATGTAATGGCTTCTTTTAAAACTCAGATTTTGAATCTTCCTGTGTTGAGATATAAGCTGACCAGCTGTGATCATCTTCAGAGGCTCTCGTCTGAGTGAGAGGTTATGGAAAGAAGGTGGTATCTGTAATAACCATAGCTACTGTTTATTGATTGCTCTGTGCCAAGAACTTTATTTACTATCATTATCTAATTTAATCCCCACAAAACGGACTAGGCAGGAACTATTTGAAGAAAGTGAAATAAGTCTGTCAGAATCACATAGTAAAGTTGGTATTTGGAGTCAGGTCAGCGTCCAGGCCCTTGGCCCCGCCCCACTGCACTGCAGTCTGGGCTGCCCTTAGTGCCCTGTGTGGTGTGGGCTTTCCCTGCATAACCTCCGCAGAGAGGCAACCACCTCTCTGAGCTTAGTTTCCTCATCTTTAAAATAGTGTTAAGACCACCCACCAGAAAGGCTTTATGCGAAACTGTGTCCAAATATGAAACTCCTCATATGCGTACAACCAGTTATTATCATGTTAAAGAAAACATGGCTTCAATGGAAGCTGATGGTGCAGTTGCCAAACAAATCTTTTAAAAACATCTCTTTCTTGGTAACTCAACCCTTCTTGACCCTTTGCAGTGACTCTCTACCATCTGTTAGAACAGGTCCGACCTCTTAGCCAGGAAAGAAGCCGGGTGGAGCCCTATCATTCAGCCTGTGGCCTCTTAGGCGAGGAACCGTCCAGAGCCTGGACTGTCTCTTTACTGTTCCTTTCTGTGGTAGGCTGAATTGGCCTTCCAAAGTGTCTACATCCGAATCCCCAGAACCTGGGGAAAGTGTTGAATGCATTGTCTTACATGGAAAAAGGAACTTTAAAGATGTGTGTTGTGACCCCATAAATGATCATGTGAGACACGGATTGACAGGACACACTGCAAGAGGTGAGGCTCACCACAGGTGTAGGACAGCCCCGAGCACTTCTCGCAGAGTCCTTTTATTTGGAAGATACATAATGGGAGGAAAAATTACTAAGCAAAGACATGCAGGAGCTCCTGCTGGGGAAACGATCTCATAGGTGCCAACAGAGTATGCACTCAAGGAAATGATCTTCAAGGGTGGCAAGGGAAATGATCTCCAAAATACTACATGCAATTTTTTCTCCACGAATCCTCCAAGGAACTGCCATAAAGTGCTTCATGTTTAACAATAACCTTGCTACTACAGGACTGAACTTTGCTCCTCCGGGATCACTGAGTTACTGGGTGGCTTGCCTTCCAAGTCACAAGAGATTTCCAGGCTTGCCGGGAGACTGTCTTGCTCTCAGTAATTCCTCAGACGAGTTACAACATTGGTGGCTGTTGTAGTAAGTCTGATGTTTAATCCTCTATAAATGTGACTAAGAGATGCTGAGATTATCCTACATGATCTGAGTGAGCCTGATTAATATACTAACAAGGGTCTTTACACGAGGGAGACCAGAGAGTCAGAGTCAGTCACAGGAGACGTGAAAATAAAAGCAAGAAGATGGAGTGGTTCACAGAAGGGGCCGTGGGCCGAGGTGTGCAGGTGGCCTCAGATGCTTCCCTGAAGCCTGCAGAGTGAACACAGCCCACTGACACCTTGATAGTAGACTTCTGACCTCCAGAACCCTTAGGGAATAACTTTGTTTTGTTTTAAGCCACTGAGTTTGTGCTGATCTGTAACAGAAGCAAGCGGAGATAAAGGCATGTTTCAGACCATGATTGTCGCCATAGCTGCTCTTTTGCTCAGGCTGCTGCTGTCACCTGAGATGCCCTTTTTTCTTTCTCCCACCACTTGTCTAAATCTTAACTTTCGTGCTCCAGTCCCATCTAAAACCTACAGCACTCAAGGAGGCCAAAGCCAGTGGGTCACTTGAGCTCAGGAATTTGAGACCAGCCTGTGCAAGAGTGAGACCACATCTCTACTAAAGGTAGAAAAACTAGCTGAGCATTATGGCACGCACCTGTAGTCCCAGGTATTGGAGAGGCTGAGGCAGGAGGATTGCTTGAGCCCAGGAATTTGAGGTTGCTGTGAGCTATGACACCAGGGCACTCTAGCCTGGCCAGCACAGCGAAACTCTGTTTTAGTAAAACAAAATAAAATAAATTAAATCTATGGCAGATTAATTGTTTACTATAAAACCAACAGATCACTTGACCATACCTTGACATGTATCGCACATTTTTTCATTGATTCCCCAAATGTTTGTCACATACCTAGCAGGTCCTGGGGACACAAGCCTTCAAGAAGCCCAGAGTCTAAGAAAGGAGGCAACAGGGCCTTGCTGATATATGTTAAGAGAGGAGGCCATGCAAGCCTGCGTGGGGTGGAGCCTATCTGGGGTGAGCTAGGAGGGATTCACAGAGGAGACGGTGCTTGGGAGGCGTTCTAGAGCTTCCGATTTCCAATTGTTTCATGTTTCCAAAAAGATTGGAGAAGAAGAGGTAAGAGTATGGCTTGAGGATGAGCAGGTCT
Organism: Loris lydekkerianus; assembly: GCA_963574355.1. Lineage (NCBI taxonomy): Eukaryota > Metazoa > Chordata > Mammalia > Primates > Lorisidae > Loris > Loris lydekkerianus. Next base: position 27,837 of record CAUYPK010112355.1, read on the forward strand.
GAATTCAGATTCAGGCTTTGCCACTCTGGGGGTCTGCTTCTCTATTTGTAAAACAAGAATGATGGTGTGTGTGTGTGTGTGTATACACACATATATAGTATATATAGATGATTATATATATATATATTTCTGTATGTGGCATTTTTAGGACTCACTTCTGTGCACTCTGTGGCTAGCACCTGGCTTGCATGTAGCAGGTGCTTTAAACGCTCTCTGAGCTGACCCATGGCACTGGGAATCCCATCTACACTTTCGCAGTTGGAAAAGGTAATGCTTATTTTCATGCTAACTCCCCCAGCCACTGCGAGGCCATCTGGGTTGGGACAGTCTTCATCTCAATGACAGAGCTCATGCCCTGGGTGCCGCATAGTGGCACAGATGGGTTGACCTTGAAGCCAAGGTCAGATTTACTATGAGGCTACTAAAACACAAGTCTTCCATGGGTCCCTTCCCAGGTCCTGTAACTCATTTTGTATCTGTAGAGTTGTGTTCTTTTTTCTCAAGGACAGTTTGTGTAAGCTTCATGCCCTGCAAACCTGGCTATTCCCTGCATAGTGGCCAAGGTTACGACCTCAGTCCCCCGACTGCCTGGGTTCAGAGGTAGCTCTGTGTGGTCTTCCCTCTGGCTTAGTTTTCTTCTTGTCTTTTTCTGAGTCAGAGTCTCACCCTGTGCTCTTGGTGTCACAGCTCACAGCAACCTCAAACTCCTGGGCTCAAGTGGTCCTTTTGCCTCAGCCTCCCAAGTAGCTGGGACTACAGGTGCCCCCCACAATGCCCTGCTAATTTTTCTGTTTTTTGGTGGGGATGGGGTCTCATTCTTGCTCAGGCTGGTCTCAAACTCCTGAGCTCAAGTGATCCACCTGCCACAGCATCCCAGAGTGCTGGGATTACAGGTGTGAGCCACTGCACCCAGCCTAGTTTTGTTATCTTGAAAATAGAATTGATAATACTTTCCTTATAGGTTGCAGAGAGGATCAAGTACACTAATTTTAGTAAGCATTCACTAAGTGTTAGCAATCATTATTAATTATGGTAAAATTAATTAAGGTAAAAATGGCAGTTATGAGAGGCTAGCGCAGAGGCTTCGTGAGAGCAGAAATCATTTTGTTTTGTTCACTTCTACCCACAGAACCTTAAAAGGCGAATGCATATTGTGTTCTTAAAGCCAGAGCACTGTACTCACTACATATTATTTTGTTTTTTCTGCCTTCTCTCTCCAATTGGATTATGATAATAATAGCTTATATTTATGTCCTACTGCATAGAATTACTCATTCTTTTAGGAAATATTTATGGCACACAGTAGGTACTCAGTAAACTATCTCTTGAATTAAATCACGACTAACCTGTGCAAATGTAAATACATGATCCTTGTCTTTTCTAAGTTTTGTCTCTTGGTAAAATCTACATACGCTAAATCTAAGGTCCATTTCAGCATCATAAGAGGACATTAACTACAGAAACAGGTGAATTGATACATCGAATGCAGAGAGATAGCACTGTTGTCCTCACCTACACAGAGTCACTGTCACGTACTTTACATACGCACCTGATGTTTGGCTGCCGCGGGAGGCTTAAAGGGGGGAGAGACAAGGGCACAGGACAGTGAGGAGAAAGGCTTGGTTTGGTCTCACCTCGAGGTCTATCCCCTGACTGGCTCTATGACCTTGGGAAAATCATTTAAACTTTCTGGGCCTCACTTTGCGTATCTGTAAAAGAGGCATTAAAACTATCTTCATGAGCTACTTTACAGGATTGTTGTATTCAATGACGTATTTTGCAGAAAAGCACTTTGTAATTCTTGTTCACCTAAGAACTACCGTAGCACTTGGGATATAATAGGTACAAATAAGTGCTAACTGAATGAAATAATAATTCTATAAATAAGTTAGTGTTGTCACAATCTAAGGAGATAAGGCAATAAAAAGCACGATAAGAGTTTAAGATAGTGTGTAATAAGTGAAAAATTTGGCAAGGTGGTTACGGATATATCCCTTCAAAGTGTATTCTAAATCTGACCATTTCTCACCGTCTTCCACCACATCTGGCTGGTCTGGGGCAGAACTTTTTAAATAGTTGTTTTTGTTTCTAATCTCACTGTCTTTGTAGTTTATTTCTCCCATGATGGATACTATGATTTTTATCGTAAATGCACATACTGTCACCTTACTCCCTCACTTAAAGTCTGAGCATCTCATCATGGCTCATCCAGCCCTGATGATCTGACCCATGCCTACCTCTCCCCACCTTCACCTGTTACTATGTCCTGCTTGTTTACCAGGCTCCAGCCACACTGGCCTCGCAATTCTCTGAATAGACCAAGCTTTTTTCTGCCTCTCTTCTTTCTGCCTGTTCTGCACAGGTCTCTCAGTTCAAAAGTCACTTCCACCGTCCATCTGCATAAGCCTGCCTCCCCACCCCTGTTTTATCACTTTCTGAAAATTATTTATCGGCTGGGCATGGTGGCTCACACCTGTAATCCTAGCACTCTGGGAGCCCAAGGTAGGCAGATCACCTGAGCTCAGGGGTTTGAGATCAGCCTTAGCTAAAGTGAGACCCTGTCACTAAAAACAGCCGGGTGTTGTGAAGGGCGCCTGTAGTCCCAGGTACTCAGGAGGCTAAGGCAGGAGGATTGCTCAGACCCAGGAGTTTGAGGTTGCTGTGAGCTAGGATGCCATAGCACTCTACCGAGGATGACAGAGTGAGACTCTGCCTAAAACTAAAAAAAAAAAAAAAAGAAAAAGAAAATTATATGTCTCATTTGCCAATTTACTTGTTTATTGTAATTGTTGCCTGTCTCCCTTTGAAGAATAAAAGCATCGTGAGGGTGGGGACTTTGCTTTCTCTTTTTTCTAGCTTCTGTTTTTCTAGTCTTTGTCATAAAATTCTCTCCTTTCCTTCTACTCTGTGACTTTTACCTCACATCTTCTTCATCCCCACTGTCATTTAGCTGCTTGACACACCCACTTCTCTCACTTAGGAAGGTTCAATCAGTTTTGGAATTCACAAGGCCCTGCTGTCTTAGTCCTTCTAAGGGGGCAGTATGTTTCCAACACAAGATTTCATATCCTGAAGTGACTTGGCTCCTTCAAAAAAACCCATTGAAATGACAATTTTTGTTTTGGCCAAAATTATGCATGCCATAATAATTGGCTAGTACCTTCTTAGAATTCTGTGAACATTGCCCACGGCAGATGACGCTGCTCTGTGGGGCAGGGGCTGTGTGCGCACACTCACCGGGGAATGGGCAGGGGCTGTGTGTGCACACTCACCCGAGATCGGGCAAGGGTTGTGTGTACACACTCACCTGAGATTGGGCAGGGGTTGTGTGTGCACACTCACCTGAGATTGAGCAGGGGTTGTGTGTGCACACTCACCTGGGAATGGGCAGGGTTGTGTGTGCACACTCATCTGGGATTGGGCAGGGGTTGTGTGTGCACACTCACCTGGGAATGGGCAGGGGCTGTGTGTGCACACTCACCTGAGATGGGGTAGGGGTGTGTGTGCACATTCACCTGGGATTGGGCAGGGGTTGTGTGTGCACACTCACCTGGGATTGGGCAGGGGTTGTGTGTGCACACTCACCTGGGATTGGGCAGGGGTTGTGTGCACACTCACCTGGGGTATGGCAGGTGTTGTGTGTGCACTCTCACCAGGGAACGGGCAGGGGTCGTGTGTGCACACTCACCTGGGAACGGGCAGGGGTTGTGTGTGCACACTCACCTGGGATTGTGTGCAGATGTTGCAATTATTCTTGGAAGCAGCTCTACCTACTCAGAGCACTTCCCTCTTCTCATGTCCGCATTGCCACATTTCCTTTATTGTAAAGAACTGGAATGAAAATGTTTATTTTTATCTTAAACGGAGGAGGCTGCACTAGGCCCTGCCACTGCCTGCTGCCACCAGTTGGCACCGTTACATCTTGGGTGATGGGTTAGCTCTGTTGTCATTGCCCGTTTTCCCCTCCACTGCCCATTGTAACACATGTGCAGGAAACCTGAAGTACATATCGCATTTTCCCCGTGACTGCTTAGGTCTCCTGGCATGCTGGTCCCTTCCCTGTGCTCCTGTTACTCCCCACACATGTCACACGCACAGCAGTGCTCCCGTCACGTGTCCCTAGCACCCATCCCCGCTCCTGACGCAGAACGGATTGTCAGACAAATGCTTTGTGACAAATTTTCATTTTCCTTTCAAATTTTGATCTTCTTTTGGTTTGGGCATCTACATGTCTGTGTGTGAAGGGGTCACCCTGGCTGGTGTTGAGAGAGTAGACCCTCCCCTCAGACAGATGCCTCGCTGAGCGGTGTGGCTCGCCCGTGCAAACCTCTTGCATTGTTCAGAGACTCCATCCCGTGCCAAGGATCCAACCACCCACCAGCAGACACGCTGTGGTCCAAACACATGGACAAGGGAGATAGGCTGGCCAAAGCTTGTGGCTGAGCACGGGTCTCTGCAGAGAAGCCAAGCGCATGGAAATGAATGCTCGTCCTTGCCGCCGGTTTCCAACGTGGATGAGGTTCTGATGCTGATCTGCTGACAAAGGAGAAGGTAAAATGAGAGTGAGAATGTGGGGACGGAGGTGCTTTAACAGGTGGATGGAAGGCCCCCAAACACAGGAGCTCTGAAATGTTCAAGTCAGTTTATCAAGAGGAATTAATGTCATCTTCAGACGGGTCAGTTCTGATAATCCACATCTGGCCCAATCACCGATCAACAGTCATTCATACATTGAGCATCTAACACAGGCCAGACACTGGCAGTCATCAATAAGAGAGAAAGACTCAGGTGGCCTGTGCCCTGTAAAAACGTACTTTTCATAATTAGTCATTGAATTACAGTTATAAGTGTTATGAGAAAGTGCAAGGAGCTAAGGCAATGTAAAATGGAGAGGGGGTCTAAAAAGATGTCTCTGAGGAGGTAATATTTGGGTTGAAATCTGGAGAATGTGTGTAAGTTGGAGTGGAAGTGGAGTGTAGTGCATATTCTTGGCACAGTGGGAATAACATGTGTTTTGTACTGTCTCTTTGCAGTGGTGACCAGCCAGTGTGTATGCACCTCCTGAGGAGGGAATTCTCAGCCCTCAGAGGCAGCACCTGGATCACTCTGTCCAGACCAAAATCTGGACATTGCCCCCCAAAATCCATCCCTGAAGCTTCTGGCCATTGGTCTCACATGTATACTTCCTGGGACATTATAGAGCAAGCCAAGTCCATCTTCTTGGGACAGCTGTGGTTTTTACCTGCCGGCAAATTTTTTAAACTCCTTAAGACTCAGACTTTTCTCATCTATAATTGGGGCTAATGAATAGCATGTGCCCTATAGAAGTGATGTGAGGGTTATATGAAAAAGTCTATATGAAGTGCTTGCTTCAGTGCCTAGACATACTCAGTTAACCAGGTGCTTGATAGATGTTAAATAGCATCGTATTATTATCAAACAAAAGTCATTTGTGCATTAGTCTTTACTATTGGGTTGCATTCTCCTTAAGGGCCTAGAGAAAAAAAAGCTTGGATTTGGGGATCAGACAAATCTCAGTTCATAGTCTGGCTGTAATATTTCCTAACTAGGGGTAGGTGACCAGTTATTAGAAAAATTGTAAAAATGTAAACTTAAAACAAATGGTAGAAAATGACATCTCCTCTCTAAATTATTGCAAGAATTGAAAGAGATGCCTTGCATCTAGTGATTGGTGCTCAGTGGTGTGGGTCTCCTTTACCCGTGATGGCCCCACAGTGACGTCCTCAGTCTGTAGTTGCTTACTCAAGCATTCGTAATTCAATATCCATCTATTTCTAAAACGTACTTGGGAAACAACTTGTAACTGTCTTTCTTTTTGCGGCCATCGCCAGAGAGGCAGCGGCCAAAATGAAGTTCAATCCCTTTGTGACTTCAGACCGTAGCAAAAACTGCAAAAGAGATCTCAATGCACCTTCCCACATTCGCAGGAAGATTATGTCTTCCCCTCTTTCCAAAGAGCTGAGACAAGTACAAGGTTCGATCCATGCCCATCCGAAAGGACGATGAAGTTCAGGTTGTCCGGGGGTATTATAAAGGTCAGCAGATTGGCAAAGTAGTCCAGGTTTACAGGAAGAAATACGTCATCTACATTGAGGGGGTGCAGCGGGAAAAGGCTAATGGCACGACTGTCCAGGTGGGCGTTCACCCCAGCAAGGTGGTCATTACTAGGCTTAAACTGGACAAAGACAGCAAAGAGATCCTCGAATGCAAAGCCAAATCTCGCCAAGTAGGAAAGGAAAAGGGCAAGTACAAGGAAGAAACGCTTGAGAAGATGCAGGAATAAAATAATCTTACATGGAACTTGCATTAAACACTGCTAAAATGAAGAAAAAAAATAAAACATACTTGGACAGTTTAGCAGTAGGCAATAAATTTTCATGAATGAACGGAATGGACAAATGAATGAAATTTACCTTCTTCACGGCCTTTCCTAGAAGGGAGATTTGCTGAGATTTCCCCTGCAAAACCTAGTAGCTCAGGTCTTCTGGACCAAGACAGGGAGCCTGCGGGAGCCAGTCCAGGTACAGACGCCGCCTTCGGGGGCCAGAACCCAGCTCGTGCCTCCAGCCACGTCTAATGAGAAGCCCAGTGCCTGCTGCCTGCCTCACAGATCTGTCCTGAGGATTAATGAGATAACGTCGGAAGAGCTACGTGAAGCCTTTGGAAGGAAATTATAGGTAAAAACCTAGTTCCTGTGAATTCAGCTACTGAGAAGAGTTCTGAATAAAAAATCCGTGGTCAGGTTTTTAAAATGTTATTTTGCTAGTAATTGGGTACAAAGCTTTTGAGCACTGAACTGGCCTGTGGGGCAGGTTCTTTGTCAGGCCTCCTCACACACTTTAAAGGTGTTTCCAGAATAGTCTTTCTCAAACACTCAGTCCCCAAAGGATTGTGTGTGTTTGCTAAAAACATAATTTCCTGGCCTTCAACTACTGGAGCAACCAATTTGCAAAACTCCAGGAAGTTGCATTTATATGCAACCAACGTGAACGACGCCCCCTGGTGTTGTTCAACGCTGCAGCTGGGCTGCCCTGGGACTGGAGGGGCTTTCTGGCTGTGGGGCCTGGGAATTTGCATTGTTAACAAGCACTTCAGGCGGATTAGCATTGAGAACCAATGTCAACACTGAAAAATGAGTGGCTGTTGTTTCCTTTCAGTTGGGGAAGTGGGAGGCTGCTGGGGAGCTGGGAGCAGAGCTGCATAACAAAGCGTTCTTCACACTCTCCCTGGCTCTCTGAGTAATAATAAGCTAATTAGGAAAATAATAGCTAATGTTTATTGAGTAAATTTACTAATGTCAGGCAAGGAGCTGTGTGCTTTATAGGCATCATCTCGGTTCATCCTTACAATAACTCCGTGAGATCAATATCACTTAGTACCATCTCCACTTTGTAAATGAGTGAAACCAAGTTCCAAGAAGAAAGTTCTGGTATGTAAAGACTAACTATTGTTATAAGCTTATCCGCAAAAGTAATTTCTAAAATATAAACCCACGGCTTTAGCATTCAGATAAGAACGGCAGCATTGGCCCAGGACTGGGGAAATGGAGCTAGGATAGGCTTAGGGGTTTGGCACGGCGTGAGGAGGTGGGCACCTGTGAAAACAGAGCAACGAGGGAAGGGAGGGTCGAATAAAACACAGACTTCTTCAGGTCAGCTCCCCCGCCAACCCTCCGGGAGCAGGGGAGGAAACTTCATTCTCTTATAAGACATCCAAAACTCAGCCTGTTTTTATAGCATTTGTCTATATAGGATAAATAATCATTTGTGAGTTGGCCTGTTATTACTCTTCCATCAGAAAACATATTTTAGTAAATGCATAGGTGAAGTTCCTGTGCAAATTTAACCAGAGGCTAAACACTGGCAAATATCCTGGCTGGGAGACAATTTAGAGAATTAGGGTTTCATTTATAATCCCATTATGGCAAGAGATCACCAATAGTTTGAAAAACACATCCTCCTCTCCCTGGATCCAGAGCTTGACTATATTTTCTGCTTCTCTTGAAGTGAGATGTGGTTACGGGGGAGGTGACGTGCGTTGCTTTCCAGTCTCGCCCGTGAGACCTTCCAGGCCAGGTCCTCATGGTCTTTCCTGCCCACTGTCACTGAGTGCTGGTGCCCGGGGTGCCTGGGCCTGTGTTGAGGATGGTTGCGCTCTCAGCCTGAGTCCTTGGAAACTGTGGAACACAGACCCTCTGGCCCGATTCCCTTCCCCTGACTGTTACCTGAGAAAGGAGATACTTCCTTCGAAAATCCTCTGAATTTGGTGATCTGTTTGTTGCTGCAAATTAGTTTCCTTCTAACAAATATATCCAGGGTGAATTTTTTTTTTTTGGAGACAGAATCTCACTCTTTCACGCAGGCTAGAGTGCCATGGTGTCAGCCTAGCTCACAGCAACCTCAAACTCCTGGGCTCAAGTGATCCTTCTGTCTCGGCCTTCCAGAGCGCTGAGATTACAAGCATGGACAACTGTGCCTGGCCCAAAACAATTTAAAATTCATTCTTCATTATCTGTCTCCCTGATAGAGTCAAATGTAGGAACCCCACCCAGATAGAGCCGACTGCCTAAATGGATTAACCTCCCACCCTTCTGACAGATGTCCCACCTGGAAAGGTGAATGGTGGCCAACCCCCCAGCCTTCCTAACTTTAAACCCCCATCCACCATTACTCATGTGCTGACTCCTTTCTGGAACTCAGCTCGTCCACACCAGCATGGAATAAAGGCCACTGTTGCCCACACAGAAGCTGGATTTTGCTTCCCTTTTGTTTCGTGTCTCGGAATGATTTTTATTTTCGGCCTTTGACCTCTCACCCCCTCCATTAGAATGTGAGCTTCATGGAGGCAGGAATTTTTCCTTGCTTCATTCACTGTTCACAAATAGCAGTCACTCAGTAAATATTTATTAAATGCTGCAGAATGAATATGAACACGGACATAGAATCGTAATCGTCTGAAGATGCATATAGTCGCTGTCAAATGAATAGTACAAGCAATGCGTGCTCTTTTAGGTAAGGATTACACACGTCTCTCTCTCATCAAGCAATGGCTCCTTCCCAAAATTTTCTTGGCTTTTTAAAAAAGAAAGTGTTGGTTTGGCGATACCTGTGGCTCAAAATAGTAGGGCGCTGGCCCCCTAGTATTTGATTACAATCATCCTACTACACGACTGGTTATTCTTCATCAAACCAAAGCATAAAAATACGGTTTTCCCCATTTCTTTGAGTCCTCATTCTGAAGCCTCTCATGTCATACAAAACTTTGGTTAAATAAATTTGTTACACTTTTCTCTTGTTAATCTGTCTCTTGTTACGGGTATGTGAGCCATGAACCTTGCAATGGCTAAGGGAAAAATATTACCTTTCTCCCCCATTGAAGTCTTAACTTTATGGTATAGCGCTTAATTTTTATACTGTTATGACAAAACATACTTTTTTTATTAAAAATGTTTTGTGTTATTAAAGGGTATGTATGCATTATAGATAATTTGGAAAATGTGGAAAGTTATAGAGAAGAAAATATATATGATCTGTAACTCCAGTATTTAGAGATAATTATCCATAATGTTTTGATACAGCTCCTTCTAGACATTTTCTTTCTTTCTTTTTTTTTTTTTTGTAGTTTTTGGCCAGGGCTGGGTTTGAACCCACCACCTCTAGAATATGGGGCCGGCACCCTACTCCTTTGAGACACATATATATTCTTCTTTTATAAAAAAAAGAATCAAACTGTATGTGTTTTGTTATGTTTTGCTTTTTAAACACAATGTTCTAAATTGCTGTATCATATTATATGAAAATCTAATAATTTATCATATTTTTCTCCTGTTTTTGGACGTTCAAGTTGGTTCTAAACAATTTGCTAGTGTAAATTATGGTGTCGTGAAGGTCTGCATAAATAAATCTTTTCTGAGACTAAATATTTTCTTTTCTTTTCTTTCTTTTCTTTTTTTTTTTAGAGTCTCCAAGCTGTTGCCCTGGGTGGAGTGCCGTGGTGTCACAACTCACAGCTGCCTTAAACTCTTGGGCTTAAGCGATTCTTTTGCCTCATCCTCCCAAGTAGCTGGAATGACAGGTGCCTGCCACAGCGCCCGGCTATTTTTTGGTTGTAGTTGTCATTGTTGTTTGGCAGGCCCAGGCTGGATTCGAACCCACCAGGTCTGGTGTATGTGGCTGGTGCCCTAGCCACTGAGCTACAGGTACCGAGCCATAGACTGAATATTTTCTTAATATAAATTTCTAAAATGGGAATTATTGGTGAAAGGGTCTAAAGTTTTTTATTTTGTTTTTTTACTGTGAAAAATTTCAAAAGAAGATAAAGGTATCATAAAAAAGAAATTCCAATTTATTTATTATTTATATTTCAGAATATTAGGGGGTATACATGTTTTGTTTACATACTTTGTTTTTGTAGGGACTGAGTCAAAGTTACATACGTGTGCCCTTCACCCAGATAGTGTGTACTGTACTAAAAGCTGTAAATTTATCTACCCTCCAGGTTTTATACTTCTTAACATTTTGCCATATTTGGCTTCATCTATTTTTAAAAATAGTTTTGGGAGGCTGGGTATGGTAGCTCACACCTGTAATTCTAGCACTCTGGGAGGCTGAGGCAGGTGGATAGCCTGAGCTCAGCAGTTCAAGACCAGCCTGGGCAAGAGTGAGACCCCATCTCTAAAAACTAGCCAGGTGTTGCAGTGGGCACCTGTAGTCCCAGCTACTTGGGAGGCCACAGCAAGAGGATCACTTGAGCCCAAGAGTTTGAGGTTGCTGTGAGCTATGAAGCCAGGGCATTCTACCAAGGGTGACAAAAAATGACTCTGTTTCAAAAAAATAAAATAAAAATAGTTTTGGGAAGGGGCTTGGGTGCACAATGTAAGGGTGTATGCATACCTCCTGGGTGAGAGGCACAACGCAACTTGGATTCTACGTAATAAACACAAGCAACTTAACCTAGTCATCTGCACCTTCATATTCATTTGAAATTAAAAAAATAGTTTTAAAAATCTCTAACAGATAAGGACTTTAAAAGGGCTGTTTAAAAATCATAACTATATTACAATGTTCACACACAATAAAACAAATAATAAATCTTTAATATCATCTTCGACTTTTCCTAATTGTCTCAAAACGTCTTTTTACAGTCGGTTTGATTGAAACAGGATTAAATACGGCCCACACATTGATTTGGCTGTTATGACTCCTGAGTCTCTTTTAACCTTTAAGACTTTCCCTTTCTTCTTTTCTCTGAAGCCATTTATTTGTTGAAGAAAACAGGGAACTGATCGCTTAGAATTTCCACACTCCAGTTGCGTCCGTTGCATTCTCATGGAAGTGTTAATCCGTCATTCTACCCATTATAAGTTGTGTAACTTTAAAGCAGTGGTGTTGGGGCCTTAATGTGCCCCAGCGTCGCCTGGAGGGCTTGTTACAACACACAGCGTTGGGCTACAGCCCGAGTGTCTGGCTCACTCACCGGATGAGCAGGAGAACTTGTGTTTCTCATACATTTTCAGATGATGCCATCACTGATGCTCCAGAGGCTACACTCCGAGAATTACTGCTTTAGAGGAAAGATGATATCGCTTTAAGGAAATGGGTAGGTTTACAACGGAAAAAAAAATACATACTCACGTATTTAATGATGGGGTTCAAAGCCTGCTGCTTCCAAATGCAACGCCTTGGCATTTCAGGAAACACCAGAAGCAGGAAGGTCACTCTCGCACCTGCCGTGAAGCAGATCAGAAGCCTCTCATTTTTGTTGTTGTTGTTATTTTTTTGAGACAGAGCCTCAAGCTGTCACCCTGGGTAGAGTGCTGTGGCGTCACAGCTCACAGCAACCTTCAACTCCTGGGCTCAAGTGATTCTCCTGCCTCCAGGCACCCACCAGAACACCTGGCTATTTTGTTTGGTGGGCCCGGGGTGGATTCGAACCCACCAGCTCAGGTGTATGTGGCTGGCGCCTTAGCTGCTTGAGCCACGGGCACTGAGCCAGAAGCCTCTCATTTGAAAGGTGCTATCTCTATATCTGGAGGAAAGGACCCTGCTTATCGCTGAGGTTGGACACAGGAAGAATCTGAGTGAGCTGGCCTTGCTGAGCTGTCCCTGGTCTCCTGTGGTCAGGCCACACCCCCCTTTGCCCAGTCTTGCTTCTCCACCACTACACACTTCCTCATCAACCGTCACATAAAATTATACACATAAAATTCTTCCTGTGGGTCTTCATTTCTGAAGACTCCTGTGTCATGTAAAACTTACAATATTAAATACATTGGTGTGCTTTTCTCTTTTTATTTATTTTATTTTATTATTATTTTGTTTGGTTTGATTTGTTCTTTTTGAGACAAAGTATTCCTCTGTTACCCAGGCTAGGGTGCAGTGGTGGCACATAGTTCACCACAACCTCAAACTCCTGGGCTCAAGCAATCCTCCTGCCTCAGCCTCCCAAGTAGCTGGAACTGCAGGTGTATAGGTGGGCACCACCACGGGCTAATTTTTCTATTGCTTTTCTCTTGTTAATCTGTTTTTTTGTTACAGATGCCTCAGCTGTAAACCTGGCAATGGATAGGAAAAGAAATCTTTCTTTCTCTATAATATATTCGAAGTATTTACTTAAGAAAATATATATTGATTTTGCTCTTAGAATTGTTTTTTTCCTTTATTCTTCAACTCTTTTGAAAAATTTCAGTCCTATAGAAAAGTTGAAAGATGGAATTTTTTTTTTTTTCTTTTGCAGTTTTTGGCCAGGGCTGGGTTTGAACCTACCACACTGTGTATATGGGGCCAGCGCCCTACTCCTTGAGCCACAGGTACCACCCTAAAGATGAAGCTTTTTAAAAGGCTTTTGCTTTCCAGAAAGTACTAATGTAGCAGTGAATGAATTTGTTCATTTTACCATATCCTGTCCCAAAGTGAGTATTAACATTTAGACAAAACTTGGTTTATCAGATAGGTGGAAAAAAAAAACGATTTCTTATTTTAATTCAGCATTTCTTGTTTACTGGTGAGGTTTTAAGTACTTATAGTACTTTGCTAGCCTTTTCTTAGCCTGGGTTCTATGAACTGTTTATCTCCTTTATTCATTTTTCTATTAGATCTTTAGTTTTTGTGGTTATCAATATCCGTGAGCTCAGTGCATGTTAAAGATAATTATTCTTTCTCATATTTGTAACAGATCATTTTGTAGTTAAAAAAAAATTTTTTTTTTTTAATTAGTATTTAAGCATTTTTTTTCTTTTATTTTTTTGAGACAGAGTCTCAAGCTATAGCCCTGGGTAGAGTGCTGTGGCATCACAGCTCACAGCAACCTCCAGCTCCTGGGCTTAAGCGATTCTCTTGCCTCAGCCTCCCAAGTAGCTGGGACTACAGGTGCCACCACAACGTCTGGCTATTTTTTGGTTGTAGTTGTCATTGTTCTTCGGCGGGTCCAGGCTGGATTTAAATCTGCCAGCTCTGGTGTATGTGGCTGGCACCTTAGCCGCTTGAGCTATAGGTGCTGAGCCTATTTTTTAAAAATAAAATTTGACAGATTTGTGTCATCAGATAATCTGACCTATTTATTTGGAACTTCTGCCATGACTACAGTCCTGCCTAATCTGAGATGAGTAACCATTCACTTACATTTTTTTCTAGTTTTTACTGTATTTGTTTATTGGTATAGTTAACTGGGGTATTCAAGTGGAATTCATTTGTTCATTCTAGAAAGACTATTTCCTCTCCGGGTGGCCAACTTGCACAGTGCAATGGAATTTTGGAAGGAGTCCAATATTGTTGGAGAGATGGTACGGTATACGTCAGATGACTTATCTGTGAACCACAGAAACGTTTTGGAAAGGTAAAGCAGACAATACACCAAGAATCATTTGTCCCAAGTAACTGCTGGCAGTCACATGAATCATGACGTCAGAGCTGTGAAGGGCAGCATTTGAGTCTGGTCAGCGGCTATTATTGAGCAAGCTGGTCTTCAAATGAGATACAAATTTTCTGCCAAGAGAGGCAAGTTGCAGAGCAAATCATTTCGGTTTGCATCTCAGCTTCTGTAAAACAGGAAAATTTTTTCATTGACATTTGCTTTCTCATTGTTTAAAATTAAATTAATTGCATAGTTTATTTAGATTTCTTTGTTTTTTTGTTTTGTGTTTTTGAGACAAAGCCTCAAGCTGTCACCCTGAGTAGAGCTCACAGCAACCTCCAATTCCTGGGCTCAAGCGATTCTCCTGCTTCTGCCTCCCAAGTAGCTGGGACTACAGGCGCCCACCACAACGCCCGGCTATTTTTTGGTTGCAGCCGTCGTTGTTTGGCAGGCCTGGGCGGGATTCGAACCCGCCAGCTCAGGTGTATGTGGCTGGTGCCTTAGCCGCTTAAGCCACAGGAGCCTAGATTTCTTTGGTTTCTAAACTTATTTTAAATTAACAAATAAAAAACGTACATATATTTATCATGTTCATATTGTTTTGAAACATATATACATTGTGAAATGTCTAAATTGAACTAATTAACATATATTTTATGTGGTGAGAACATTTAAAATCTATTCTTTTAGCAATTTTCAAGAACATAGTGAATTCTTGTTAACTGTAGTCACCGAATTGAGCAATAGATCTGTTGAACTCATTTCTCCCATCTAACTGAAATTTTGGGTCCTTTGACAAACATCTCCCCAGTCTCTCTGCCTCTTACCCCCAGTGACCACCATTCTACTCTTTACTTCTGTGAATTCAACTTTTTTTTTTTTTTTTGGCCGGGGCTGGGTTTGAACCTACCACCTCCAGCATATGGGGGCGGTGACCTACTCCTTTGAGCCGCAGGAGCCGCCCTGATTTCAACTTTTTAATCCAGCACTTAGAAATGAGATTATGTAGTATTTGTCTTTCTGTATTTGTCTTATTTCTTTTCTTCTTCTTTTTTTTTTTAAGAATCAGAGTCTCATTTTGTCACCCTCGGTAGAGTGCCATGGTGCCACACTACTCACAGCAACCTCCAGCTCCTGGGCGTGAGCGATTCTCTTGCCTCAGCCTCACCAATAGCTGGGACCACAGGTGCCTGCCACAACGCCCGACTACTTTTTGTTGCAGTTTGGCTGGGGCCGGGTTTGAACCCTGCACCCTCGTTTTATGGGGCTGGTGCCCTACCCACTGAGCCACAGGTGCTGCCCTGTATTTGTCTTATTTCACTAAAAGTAATGTCCTTCAGGTTCTCCGAGGTTGTTCTAAATAACAGGAATTTCTAAGGCTGAGTAGTATTCCACTGTGTGTATAAACTGAATTCTTTATCCATTCATCCACAGAGGGACACTTAAGTGGCTTCTAAATCTCAGCTATCGTGACTAATGCCACAGTAAGCATGGGAGTGCAGCTGTCTCTTAGACATACTGCTTTTGTATTCTTTGGATATGCACCCAGCCACCCAGCAGTGGGATTGCTGGATCATATAATAGTTCTATTTTTAATTTTTTGAGGAATCTCCATACTGTTTTTAAAATAGGTGCACTAATTTACATTCCCACTATCTGTCTGCCAGGGTTCCTTTTTTCTCCACATCCTCTCCAACACTGTCTTTTTTTCTTTTTGATAATAGCCATTCTGATAGAAGTGATGTGATATGTCATTATGACTTTAATTTGTATTTCTGTGATTATTAGGGAGGTTGAACTTTCTATTTGTTTTCTTATTATGGAGCTGATTTGGCTCCTTGTGTATTTTGCACCTGACCCTTATCACTTACACAGCTCTCTCATCCTTTGAGTCCCTTTTCATTCTGTTTTCATCTTTATCTTTTGGTTGCGGTAAGTCATAGAACCTATAGATGTGAAAAGTTTGACTCCTACAACTTGCTCATGCTGCTAGGGGGTTGAGACAAAGTTGCAAAGTGGCACCCCAAACCTGCCGTTATCGGGATTTGGTGTGACTTGAAAACATCACAAAAATGTCAAACCTCCTAAGTCTTCATTTCTAATGGATAAATAAAAATGCTATGTCGGTTAACAAAAGTGTTTTAATTATGTTATGGCTTCTAAGAAAAAATGCTGGAAGATGGTCTGTCTCTCCAGACTCCGCTTCACACTCAGGAGGCGGCGCCTGCACTCTGTGAGTTCCTGGCAGTGTAGAAGGCGTCTCAGCTCTAGCTGCTCCCCAGTCCCCCCACACCGAATCAGCCAAAAGGAAGAAGTAATTCGTTAAGCAACTACTGTAATACAACTTCCACATGTGTTTTAATTTATTTATGACTAATTTCTACTATGCAGTTATTATTATCCCCATTTTACTGATGAGAAAATCAAACTTCAGAGAAATCGAATAACTTGTCTAAAGCTGAGATCTGCCCAAGCTGAAAGCATGTCATGTCCCCTCCACTCCTTTTATGTTTAAGGCCCTTTTCTTTCTTTTTTTTTTTTTTTTTGGCCAGGGCCAGGTATGAACCTGCCACCTCCAGTATATGGGTATGGCACCCTACTCCTTTGAGACACAGGCGCCACTCTAAGGCCCTTTTCTTTTTCTCTATAGCTAAACATCAGAATTCTATAAAGACCAAATAGAATGGCAAATAGACGAGGAAGAACTGGAGAGCTCATGTTTTTTTGGGGGGAGGGGGTTCCAGAGGAGGACAGAGTCTCACTCTGTTGCCTGGCTAGAGTGCTGTCGCATCATAGCTCACAGCAACCTGAGACTCCTGGGTTCAAATGATCCTCCTGCCTCAGCCTCCCAAGTAGCTGGGACTACAGAACTACAGGTGCCCACCACAACTTCCAGCTACTTTTTCCATTTTTAATAGAGACAGGGTCTCACTCTTGCTCAGGCTACTCTCAAACTCCTGAGCTCAAGTGATCCTCTCACCTTGGCCTCCGAGAGTGCTGAGATTACAGGCCTGAGCCACTGCACTTGGCCTCCCGTTGTCTATTTTGAAGAATAGGAAACCTCGGTTCAGAGTGTCATTTCTTTTTTTTTGTTTTCTTTCTTTTTTTTCTGAGCTAGAGTCTCACTCTATTGCCCTGGGTAGAGTGCTGTGGCTTTAGCATATGATCATAGCTCACAGCAAACTCACGTCCCGTACCAAGTGCCTGGGACTATAGGTTGCATCACCACACTTGGCTGATTTTTCTGTTTTTCTTTCTTTCTTTCTTTTTTTTTTTTTTTTTGAGGCAGAGTCTCACTTTCTTGCCCCTGGTAGAGTTCTCTGACATCATAGCTCACAGCAACCTCAAACTCTTGGCTCAAGTAATCTTCCTGCCTCAGCCTCTGAGTAGCTGGGACTATAGGCACTCGCCACAATGCCTGGCTTTTTTTTTTTTTTTTTTCATTTTTTTAAGAGATAGACTGCCAAAAAGGGAGGCATCTGTTTATTTTTACAGGAGAAGTGCTACTTTTATGCCAACAGATCTGAGATCGTGCAAAACAAGATCAAAACACTCCAAGAAGATCTAGAAAAGAGAAGAAAAGAAATTCTAGAAAATCCC
>CAUYPK010112356.1:0-36839 GCA_963574355.1 Loris lydekkerianus
CCACCCTCCCTATCTCTCTCCGAGCCCTGAAGCCACAGAGCCCAGCCGCTGCCCAGGTTCCCCCCCTTTCCCCAACACCACTCCCCTCCTCCCGACCGTCATCCCTGTCTCCGATCTCGCGAGATTTCCCGCCTGACAAGCCCGACCCTGCGCGAGACACGATTACGTGCGCGCGGGCGCGGGCGCGGGCGCGGGCGCGCGGGCGCGCGGGCGAGCGCCCGCGCAGGAGCGAGCGCCTACTTGCTCTGAGCGCAATCATGCGGTTGGTCCCTGTCCAGCCTGTCCTCGCTCAGCTCCCAGAGCTCCTATGCGGCTGGGATGTCAGGTGCATTTATTTCACCTCGTAAATCTGAGGAAGAAGAGCTTATATTCACTGTCCCTTTTTCCCACTTCCTACTTCCAAAGTATCTGCCCCCTACTAATACTACGAATAAGTCTGTCCTGAAGTGTGGAATATCCCATTCCTACACGTCTTAATTCAGCCCCTCTGCGGTATTCAGAGGTAAGCTGTATAGCGTAATCAGTATTCAGTTAAGTTTTGAGGTTCTAATAGTTCATAGCAACTTTTGGAATGGCAATAAGACTTGGAACTACAGATATAAGCCACTCTATACGTTGGTGGTGGTAGGAAAGAGACAACTTGAAAAGTTTTTGTCATTTTTTAGATTGAGTGATGAGAAGTTTTTGGAACGAGCAACAAACTAAAAAATCCTATGGCAAGGAAAGGACCCTTATTTCATTTCATCTTTTTTTTTTTTTTTTTTTTAAGGAAAACTTAAGTGGTTCTTAAGAAGATAAAAGTGTGCCTAAAGCGGACTCGTAAAATATCGTAATTGTTCAGCCCCCAAAATACACCTGGTGTGTGAGTTTTAAGAGTAAAACTTTACTTTGAGTCAGCGATTGGATGTTAACAGGAAAGTAAGGAAGTAAACCTTCTTGGGATCGGAAAAACAAACTATCTGCTTCAGTGGGATGTCTGTATGATTTATTCTCCATACTACCTCTTGCAGTAAGGGTCCTTCCTCTGTGAATCAGTCATTCCTCTTTCCACTTACGATGTTAACTGTCGTCAATGTGAACTTACTCTCAGTATAAAAAACATGCCTTACTTTCTTCTTTGGGGGGAGGGGACAGGAAAGATTACTATCTTCATTTCTCCTCCTCACAGCCGGCTTCTTGGAAAAGTTTTCCCTCTTCTTACCTCCACTGAAACTGATCTCCTCAAGGTTAAGAGTGACCTGGTTGGTTGCTATGTCTACTGAAGTCACTTAATGCTTTCCTTCTTGTCATCTACAGCATTTGACATAATTGACACTCCTTTCATCTTAAAACTGTCTTCCTTCTTGGCTTTTTCAACACCACTTACAAAAAATTTTCTTTCTACCTTCGTGTACTGGCAGGGCCCTTCTTCCTCCACTCATCCCTTAAAAGATGCCTCTCCCATTCTGTTCTTTCCTCCTGAAAGCATTACAGCAAGAATGTTCTCTCTTCTAGTTATTCCATACATTTGAGAGTAGAAAAAGATTCAGGGTTTTCTATACCATTACTTTTTGATTTTTTATGGAAAATTTTAAACATACACAAAAGCCACATGATAGAATAATAAATTTCCATGTGTCTATCACCCAGCTTCAACTGTTAACACTTTATCATTCTTATTTCACCTTTTCTTCCACAAGCCTTTTTCTCTACCTTGAATTTTTAAAAAAAGCCCCTAGTAACCCATCATAATGTTTTACCCATAAATATGTCAGTATGTATCTGTAACAAAGACGTTTATTATAACTACCACACTATCGTGACCACATTTTTCTTAATTAAGAATAATTTTCTTAATATCATTTAATACCCAGTCTATGTTCAATTTTTTCCACTAGTTTCCAAAATGCCTTTTTATTTTATTTTATTTATTTATTTATTTCAGTTTTGGCCAGGGCTGGGCTTGAACCTGCCACCCCCAGCACATGTGACCAGTGCCCTACTCCTTGAGCCACAGGCGCCGCCCCCCAAAATGGCTTTTACAGTTCATATACCTAAATCAGGATCTGAACAAGTGCCACAATTTGCATTCGATTAATAAATATGTCCCATAAATCTCTTTTTGTGTAAAAGTTGCCCTTCCTTTTTTGTTTTTGTTTTTTATTTCCTTCTTTTCTTTCTTTTTTCTTTTTTACTTTTGTAATGTTTTATGTTCATTTGTTGAAGCAATCAGATTACATATCCTGTAGAATTTTCTAAGTTCTGGACTTCACAAATTGCATCCTCATGATATCATTTCACATTTGCTTCAATGCACTTATTTCTTATAAACTAGTAATTAAATATAAAGTTGATATTTTTATAGTATTTTGTATCTGCCACCACCCCATTCTCACATGTGCCTCCACCTCTGCCATAAATTGTATTTCTCCTCCTTCCCCTTTCATCAGCACATAGAAATCTTTTGTTTATTTATTTATTTATTGAGACAGAGTCTCACTCTATCACCCTGGGTAGAGTGCTGTGGCATCATAGCTCACAGCAACCTCAAACTCTTGGGCTCAAGAGATCCTCTTGCCTCTGCCTCCCAAGTAGCTGAGACTATAGGCATCCGTTACAACACCTGGATTTTTTTTTGAGACAGAGCCTCAAGCTGTCACCCTGGGTAGAGTGCTATGGCTTCATAGCTCACAGCAACCTCTAACTCCTGGGCTCAAGTGATTCTCCTGCCTCTGCCTCCCAAGTGGCTGGGACAACAGGCGCTCGCCACAACGCCTAGCTAATTTTTTTTTTTTTTTTTTGGTTGCAGCCATCATTGTTGTTTGACGGGCCAGGCTGGATTAGAATCCGCCAGCTCAGGTGTATGTGGCTGACGCCTTAGCCACTTGAGCCACAGGCGCCGAGCCACCTTGCTATTTTTTCTTTTTTTTTAGAGACAGAGTCTCACTTTGTTGCCCTAGGTAGAGTGCCATGGCATCACAGCTCACAGCAACCTCAAACTCTTGGGCTTAGGCAATTTTCTCCCTTCAACCTCCCGAGTAGCTGGGACTACAGACGCCTGCCACAACGCCCAGCTATTTTTTTGTTGCAGTTTGGCCGGGGTCAGGTTCGAAGCCGCCACCTTCGGTATATGGGGCTGGTGCCCTACCCAGTGAGCCGTAAGTGCCACCTGCCTGGCTATTTTTTTTTAGAGATGGGTCTTCCTCTTGCTCAGGCTGGTCTCAAATCTTAAGAGATCCTGGCTGTATTCTTTTTATTCCAGATATGTGCCTGTGGTCTCATGCTAATAGATTTCTCTCCTCAAATTCTTCAAGTTTCATACATACACATACACCTGCATGGGCTTACGTTGATATCAAGTTTATTCAACAGTAAAGCATCCTAGTAGATACTGCAAAACAGTTATTTCATGTTTAAAACTTTATCAAAGAAAAAGAAAAATAACACTTTTAACACTTGTCAGTGGCAGAAAAATAAAAAGTCGATGCTTAGAACAATTGTAGATGTTGCAAATTCTGTGGCTTTGACTCTTGAACATTTCTCTCTGTCCCGGCCTTGATCCCCATTGCCTCTGCAGTAGTAATTTATACCTTATAGTTTCTTACCTGGAGTGTTGTAATTGCCTTCCAACTATTCTCTTTGCCAATCTCCCCTGCAAGTATACTCCATTCTCTGTACCAAGATGGGTTAAATCTTCAAAAAATGAAATTTCTAAAAGCTGAATATGCTCAAAACTCTTTCATGGTCTTATTTAGAATATTCCCACCAGCCAAGTGTGGTGGCTCCTAGCATCTGGGAGGCTGAAGCAGAAGTACTTGAGCTCAGTTCAAGACCAGCCTGAGCAAGAACAAAATAGAAAGAAAAATTAGCTGGTTATGGTGGCATCTGCCTCTAGCCCCAGCTTCTCAGGAGACTGAGGCAAGAAGATAGCTTGTTTGAGCCCAGGAGTTTGGTGTTGCAGTGAACTATGATAGCACCAATGAACTCTTGTCTGGGCAACAGAGCAAGATTCTTTCTCAATAAATGAATTAACAAAATGTTCCCACCATCCTGAACTATTATTCACTATTCTAACTGCTAATATGCTGTCTCAAGAACATAGCACTGCATTCCTCTGCCTATAATGCCTTCTTGACTTGGATAATATCCTTCAAGATTCTGCTCATCACTTCCCTTAAGAGGCCTTCCCATATCCTAATTAGACTTCCCTTGGGCTGTAAATTGGGGCCACAAAGTTGTGGAGAGAAAACATACATTACCTTATTTAATCCTCACAACAAACCAGTGGGGAAGGCACTATCATTATCACCTTTATTTTATAGATAAGAAAACTAGAGTTTCGGTTCAGCACCTATAGCTCAAGTGGCTAAAACGCCAGCCACATACACCAGAGCTTGCAGGTTCGAATCCAGTGCGGGCCTGCCAAACAACGACAACTACACCCCAAAAATAGCCCGGCATTGTGGCGGGCATCTGTAGTCCCAGCTGCTTGGGAAGCTGAGGCAAGAGAATCGCTTAAGCGCAAGAGTTGGAGGTTGCTGTGAGCTTTGACGGCCATGGCACTCTACCCAGGGCAACTTGAGGGTCTGTCTCAAAAAAAAAAAACAAAAAAAAAAACACAGAGTTTACAAAGCTTACATCTCTTGCCCAAGATCATACAACTGGTAGATAAATGGTAAGCTAGACTTTGAACCCAAGTGTGAATGAGTGCAAAGCACAATCATTTTTCACTATATTATACTCCTGGAACCACCAAGGATAATTTGATGCTATATATACATTTCAGGTGTATGTAAGAGATGCCTACACATGTATTATGTCTTTGTATTTGTTGTCACAAATACTTGTGTACTGACTGTGAAACTATCTTTTCAACGTTGTAATTCTGTATAAGACTGAATCACGTTCAACTCAATTTAACAAATGCTTGTTGAATTCTAACAGTGTGTCAGGCTTAAATAAAATACAGAAGGGGAAAACAGAACTAAGGTTTATGGAGTTAATCTGTGCCAAGCACTATGTGAAGCAAGGAGAAGAACCCCTTGATCTTCCCAACAATCTTAAAAGAGGGATGATGAAGATGAGATGATGATGATTCCCATTGCAGAGAAGGAAAGCCAAAAAACTCAAGTAACTTTGTGCGACATCACACTGCCAATAACTGGAAAGCTCAAATTAAAGTACAGGTTCAATCTGAATTTTAAGCCTCTGTTTTTTTTATTGCCAACCAGTCCCTTTCTCCAAACATGCCTCTTCACCCCATCCTCAGGAAGGCAAAATCCTATTAGATAAGATCTGCATGCACAAAACATTTACATTACAATGCAAAACAACCTGTGAGCAAATGATGCCCTAAACCAACCAGATCTTACATTTTTAAACCTTTCTAGGCCTCAGTTTTTTCTTCCTTCCTTTCTTCCTTCCTTCCTCCCTCCCTCCCTTCCTTCCTTTCTTCTTTTTTTATAGAGTCTCACTTTGTTGCCCAAGCTAGAGAGTCACAGTATCATACCTCACAGCAACCTCAAAGTCTTGGGCTCAAGTGATCCTCCTGCCTCCCTAGTAGCTGGGACTGCAGACACCTGCCACTACGCCCAGCTAGTCTTTCTATTTTTAGTAGAGCCAGGGTCTCAGTCTTGCTCAGGCTGGTGTTCAACTCTGAGCTCAAGCAATCCACCTGCCTCAGCCTCCCAGAGTGCTGGATTACAGGTGTGACCACTGTCCTCGGCCCAGGGCCTCAGTTTTCTATTTAATTACAATAAACTAAAATGATCTCTAGAGTCTCTTTTAGTTCAAAAATATTTAATTACAGGAACAATTCAAATAACATGTGCAGATAACTTGAATTCTGAAGAGCGTGTGTGTGTGTGTGTGTGTGTGTGTGTGTGTGAATATTTAGAAACAAAAAAAAATTCTTTGGGTATTCTACTATAAAAATTTGAGGGGAAATTCATTGCACATGGTGGTATCTCCACCCAGCATTGTCTAGTATGTAAACTTTAGCAATCTCATTGTTATTACTTATGGAAATCTCTATTTGCTCACGGTAGAAGGCAAAAAACAATAAAGCTGAGTGTGTGGGAGAGAAGTTATTGAGAAGAATGTGTCTTAGAATTTCCAGTTTAAAAACGAGGGGAGAGGCACTCCATGGAATGATAGTTATCAAATAAATGAATAAACAAATAGATATATCACAGGAAGCCCATTCAGTTTATCCTGGGATGTCAGCAGTACATCTATAGATTTTGTATTTAGATGCCAGGACCAACCAACTAAACCAAGTTGCAGTCTGGCTTTCATATCTCTCTCAGACATGTCTACAGGATTCCTGATATTAGCATGGTTTCACAGGCTGGAAAATGACAGTGATCATGTATAGAATTGCTTCCTGAGCTCTATATTCCCATATAGTAGGATCCATTTTGTGAACATCTTTTTAAAAGCCAGTAGTTTGTTTGGTTTGGTTTGTTTTTTTTTGAGACAGAGTTTCACCTGGTCACTTTCAGTAGAGTGCAATGGCATCATAGCTCACAGCAACCTCAGACTCTTGGGCTCAAGAGATTCTCTTGTCTCATCCTCCCAAGTAGCTGAGACTACAGGTGCCCACCACAACACCCAGCTATTTTTTTAGAGACGGAGTCTCGCACTTGCTCAGGCTGTTCCCCAACCTGTAAGCTCAGGCAATCTACCTGCCTCAGCCTCTAATTTTTTTTTTTTTTTTTTTTTGAGACAGTCTCACTTTGTTGCCCTTAGTAGAGAACCATGGCATCATAGCTAACAGCAACCTCAAACTCTTGGGCTCAAGCGATTTTCTTGCCTCAGCCCCCCCAAGTAGCTGGAACTATAGGTGCCTGCCAGAATGCCTGGCTATTTTTAGAGACAGGGTCTTGCTCTTGCTCATGCTGGTCTTGAACTCCTAAATTCAGCCAAGCTGTCTGCCTCGGCCTCTTAGAGTGCTAGGATTACAGGCAAAGCCAGTACTTTTTAAAGTCCTTATACATGGAGGCAGCAAATTCTTCCATTTTAACCCACAAGAAATAGATAAATGCTGGGCCTAGGTACCCACAGGATGGTAGAATACTATTTAGTCCAAGAAAGTCATGACCTAGGCCAGGTATAGTGGCTCAGGCCTGTAATCCTAGCACTCTGGAAGGTTGAGGCAGGAGGATCACTGGAGCTCAGGAGTTCAAGACCAGCCAAAGCAAGAGCAAGACCCCATCTCTACTAAAAATAGAAAAATTAGCCAGGCATGTGGCAGGCACCCATAGTTCAGCTACGTGGGAGGCTGAGGCAAGAGGATCACTTGAGCCCAAGAATTTGAGGTTACTGTGAGCTGTGATGACTCCATGGCATCCTACCCACAGGGTGACAGAGTGAAATGCTATCTCCAAAAAAAAACAGATGAAAGAAAGTCAAGTCCTGACCTAGAAACCTTCCAGTATCAAGTATCTATCAGATAAGCACCGGCAGCAAGCCATTAATAAATTAAAGCAGTCACTCCAGAGTCTGAAAGAAATCCAGCCCTGAACAAATCAAGCAGCGGATGGAAAGGTAGTATGACAGTAGTTAAAAGCAATGACTTTAGAGTTTCACCTTCATCACTACTAATGTCAGTGACTACCTAACATTGTGTCAATTTCATAACCAAATTAGGAAGAGTTCCTTTCTTTATCTGTGATACTTCACAGTTAATATTGGTTAACATTCCCTGTTCACCATATATTCTCACTAATAAGTGGGAGCTAAACAATGGGCACACCCAGACACAAAAAGATGTAAAGGACATTGGAAACCAAGAAAGGGGGAGGGAAAGGGATATCAAGGGATTAAAACTTACCGATTAGGTACAGTGATCACTATTATAGTGACAGGCACACCAAAAGCCTTGACTTAAGACCCAAGGTATTGGCTGGGCAATCCCGCAGGCAAGGTGGCTCACACCTGTAATCCTAGCACTCTGAGAGGCCAAGGCAGGTAGATAGCTTGAGTTCAGGAGTTCGAGACCAGCCTAAGCAAGAGTGAAACCTCTTCTCTACAAAAAATAGAAAAACTGAGGTAAGCGGATCTCTTGAGCCCATGAGTTTGAGGTTGCTGTAAGCTGTGATGATGCCACAACACTTTACCCAAGACTGTGTCTCAAAAAATAAATAAGTGAAAAAAGACATAAAGTATACATGTAACAAAAACATGTTTAATCCCTTAATATTCTGAAATAATAAATAAATAAATTTAAAACACATATTTAGTCCCCTTCACACTTTAATATTTCTGGAATAAAGATAATCTCAGAAGAGAAAAAATGAATTCTTTCTTTATTCTGAACTTTAATCTTGGTCAGAATTATTATGCCTTCACCCTTTAATTATTCCTTATTATGCCTTCTCTCTCTTTTTTGTTTTAGAGACAGAGTCTCACTTTATCGCCCAGGGTAGGATGCCATGGCATCACACAGCTCACAGCAACCTTAAACTCCTGGGCTTAGGTGATTCTCTTGCCTCAGCCTCCAAAGTAGCTGGGACTACAGGCGCTCACCACAACACCTGGCTATTATTTTGATGTGGTTTGGCCAGAGCCGGGTTTGAACCTGCCACCTTCTATATATGGGGCTGGCACCCTACTCACTGAGCCACAGGCACCACCCTTTTTTTTTTTTTTTTTTTTTGAGACAGAGTCTTGACATCACCCCAGCTCACCAAGTCTCACTCCTGTTCGGGCTGGTCTCAAACTTCTGAGCTCAACGGATCTTCCTGCTTTGACCTCCCACAGTGCTAGGATTATAGGTCTGAACCACCTTCTATATTTTCAAGAAATAGCCATTATGGCTCAGTGGTTAGGGTCCTGGCCACATACACTGAGACAGATGGGTTCGAACCCAGCCTGGGCCTGCTAAACAACAACAACTGCAATGACAAAATAGCCAGGCATCACGTTGGGCACCTGTAGACCCAGCTACTCAGGAGGCTGAGACGAGAGAATCACTTGAACCCAAGAGTTTAAGGTTGCTGTGAGCTATGATGCCATAGCACTCTACTGAGGGCAACATAGTGAGACTCTGTCTCAAAAAAAAAACACCCGTTATAATTAAATTAATGAAGAATACTAGAACTTCAATGAAACTGTCAGTTGTTTTATGAGGGCAACATAGTGAGACTCTGTCTCAAAAAAAATACCCATTATAATTAAATTAATGACAAATACTAGAACTTCAATGAAACTGTCAGTTGTTTTATATATATATATATTTTTTTTTTGGGGGGGGGGGGAGGAGTTTGGCCAGGGCTGGGTTTGAACCCACCATCTCTGGCATGTGGGGCCAGTGCCCTGCCTTTGAGCCACAGGCAACTCCCTGTCAGTTGTTATATTAACTACAATTTGCTGAATGGTCATGGGATTGGAGAAGAATAGTAACAAGTGAATCATTAATCATTAAAGTTTGGGGGGGGGGTGTTATTTTTTTATTTTTTTATTTTTTGTAGTTTTTTGGCCAGGGCTGGGTTTGAACCCACCACTTCCGGTATATGGGGCCAGCGCCCTACTCTGTTGAGCCACAGGCACTCCAGTTTTTGGGGATTTTTGAGACAGAGTCTCACTCTGTTGCCCAGGCTAGATTGCCATGGCATCAGCCTTGTTCACAGCAACTTCAAACTGGGCTCAAGCAATTCTCCTGCCTCAACCTCCCAAGAAGCTAGGACAACAGGCACTGGCCAGGATGCCTAGCTAATTTGTCTATTTTGGGAAAGGTATGGTGTCATTTCCTTCAGGCTGGTTTGAAACTCCTGAGCTCAAATGATCCCCCCACCTCGCCTCTCAGTGCTAGGATTACAGGTGTGAGCCACCAAACCCAGCCAAGTTTTTTTCTTTTCTTTTTTTTTTTTTTAGAGACAGAGTCTTACTTTATCACCCTCAGTAGAGTGCTGTGGCATCACAGCTCACAACAACCTCCAACTCCTGGACTTAGTTGATTCTCTTGCCTCAGCCTCCAGAGCAGTTGGGACTACAGGCGCCCACCACAACGCCCGGCTATTTTGTTGTTATTGTTGCAGTTTGGACAGGGCTGGGTTTGAACCTGCCATCCTCAGTATATAGGGCCGGTGCCCTATATTTTTTTGTTGCAGTTTGGCTGGGGCCGGGTTCGAACCCACCACCTTCGGTATGTGGGGCCAGCGCCCTACCCACTGAGCCACAGGCACCACTTGTTTTTTGTTTTTTTTCTTTTTCTTTTTTTTTAAGTCAGAGTTTCACTTTGTCACCCTCAGTAGAGTACCATGGGATCATAGCTCATAGCAACCTTAAACTCTTGGGTTCAAGCAATTCTCTTGCCTCAGCCTCCTGAGTAGCTGGGACTACAGGTGCCCACCACAACACCCAGCTGTTTTTAGAGACAGGGTCTCGATCTTGCTCAGGCTGGTCTCAAACCTCTGAGCTCAGGCAATCCACCTACCTCGGCCTCCCAGAGTGCTAGGATTACAGACAAGAGCCACCGTGCCTGGCCTCAGCCAAGTTTCTTTAATAAACTAAAATGAATTTAGGAATGAAGCTCCATACCATATTTACCCTATTTAAATTCAAGCAATAGGCCTAGCAGGGCGGCTCACACAGGTAATCCTAGCACTCTGGGAGGCCGAAGTGGGAGGATTGCTTGAATCACCAGTTCCAGACCAGCTCGAGCCAGAGTGAGACCCTATCTCTAAAAATAGCTGGGCCTCTGGCAGGTGCCTGTAGTCTCAGCTACTCAGGAGGCTGAGACAAGAGAATCACTTGAGCCCAAGGATTTGAGGTTGTTGTGAGCAATAAAGCCAAGGCACTCAATACCAGAGTGACTGAGTGAGACTCTTGTCTCAAAAAAAAAAAAAAAATCCAAGCAATAATTCTAGGGCTTAAAGAGGTTTTCAAATAAGAAAATAAAGAACTAGAAAATTTTGGCTCTCAAAAACAAAAATTACCCCCTTCAGGCATTTGTGAAAATTAAGTAAGATAACATACAAAGTGTCTAGCACTATGCTTAGCCCATGGAAAATGTTTTAAACTGTTAGCTATTATTGCGTATGTATAAGGAGGTAAATATTCATCCCTCTGCTCTGACACTACCCTCTGGCAGGCATCCTGTGGTCAGTGCATCACGATTATAATTGTGTGGGACAACTGTGACTGTGAAAAATATTAGACAGCATGTTTGTGGACTGAGAGATTTTTAGAATGTATCATCAGGACCAATTAGTGATTTTGTCACGCCCTTCTCTTTGGTTGTCATCTGCCAAGATTAAAAAAAAACTACCCAAATTCCTTCCAGATTTGTGCTACAAGGGACATGAAACATAAACAGCTGTCAATCAAAACATAAATTAAGTTGCTTTTTATTTGGGCCTGTTTTATTTGAACTTCGCTTTACTAGGTGGTGGTACTATACTAGTAAAAAGTCTTTTGGTTGAAAGTGACAATTCAAGAACTGGGCCTAGTGGCTCAAACCTGTAATGCCAATGATTGAGAGGCTGGGACAGGAGGAACACTTGACCTCAGAAGTTTGAGGCTGCAGTGAGCTATAATCACAACACTAGACTCCAGCCAGGGTAATAGAGCAAGACAAAAAAAAAGTGACGATTTGAATCAAGTTAAGGAGGAAAAAAATTTATTAGATGCGCTAACTGAAAAGTTAATGCCTTGGGAACAAAAAGTTTTGTTAGGTGCTTGTCTTTCTGTCTTCCCTTTTCCTATCTCTCCAGTTACCACACTCAGCTTCCAATCTCTAGATATTTTTCTCTATTGGATTTTGTTATAAAGCTGTGTATATATATATTCGTGAGGCAGTTACGGCTAGTAAACCTGGGGACTGAGGTGCTTCCCCTTCCCATGTTGCCCCTGAACACTGAATGTTGCCACTGACAGTGTCTACATACAGTCACTAGGGACACAGGAAGTTTTCTTCTTTCTTCCTTTTTATAAATTTTCTTTTTTGGTGTCCCTGGGTAGGCATGAACCAATTAGGAAGATTTCTACTATCAGTTGTAATCAAATGCTTCATTTACTGCTGTGTTGTGTTATACTCACTAGGGACAGGAGCCAGGTCTCAAAGTTCAGGTTTTATACAACCACTTAAACTTGGCTGCTATGTGACCTTTCCTACATACCCTGCTCTTTCTCACCCACTGGCCCAAAACCCCTGAGCAGAGCACAGAGATCTGATCTAGTTATCAAACGGCATCATGTAAATGGTTATCATGATTCATCCTTTATTTCTCCTCTTCATAAATCTCCTCAACACAGAAATCTTAGAATACAGTGAATATTTGAGGGCATTTGAGCATTTGTGAGGATGAGCATATCAGAATATGGGGCTTATGAACCGTATGCATGCCTGAAGAGGTTTAAACAAACTTCACGTAGATTATACTGAGGAAAACTTGCAACTTTCATGCAGCAGAGATCCTTGCTGGGGAATGGGAGGGAGTAGAAAGAAGGTCCAGATTTACATCGTTTCAGTTTAGTGACCCCAAAGGCAAAGGGAAGTTTCTCACTCTCACCTAACAGTATATAAAATCAAAGTGACCATCTCTCTCTAGCCCAGCTTGGACCCTGGGTCATAAGCTCTTCTCTGGGCCAGTTGCTTCTCCAAGGGGTGAAATATTTTGATTGCCCTAGCTGTAACTGTGTGCCCACTCTGTGGGAAGAGGCTCATAGCTACTGGCCCACAAAAATGATACAGAATGATGGAGAGAAAATTACCCCAAAAGAATGTAGGGTACATTTTGCCAGAACAAGAGGGAGAAATTTCATGAAGACCAAAACAACAGATTTTTACTACAAGTAGAATAGAACTTCTGGAGGACAAATAATATGGTTTTTGTGGGGATGCTAGAGAGAGTAGAATACTAGCATTTGCTGTGGTCAGGTAAAAGGAAGCAGGTATCACATAGATGCAGTAGAACTTTCATATCTATGACCTCATTTGATTTTTTTTTCCTAAGACAGAGTCTCACTCTGTCCTCTTTTGATCTTTACCATAACTCTGAGAAATGGGCAGGGTATACTCACTTTACCGTATATACATGTGAGATTCGAGTAGCACAGAGAAGCACAACAGAAAACACATGCTTTATATGACAGGGCCAGGTGTAATTCTGGTAATGTATATCAATTTAGGAATCAGGTGCCTTCCAGACATTCTTGGAACCTTAGACAATTCTGAAAACATCTGTTCAGGAACCTGGGAATGCCTATTAGGCAGGCACATGGTGCCAAGGGGAGAGCATTCCAGATAACTCTAGCATGTGTGTGTATCCTTTTTTCTAAGATAAGAATCTCCCTCTGTTGCCCAGGCTAGAGTAGCATGGTGTTAGCCTAGTTTACCACAACCTCGAACTCCTAGGCCAAAGCCATTCTCCTCCCTCAGCTTCTTGAGTAGGTGGGACTGGGCATCTGCCACAACACCAGCTAATTTTTTCTTTCTTTTCTTTTTCTTTTTTTTTTTTTGTAGAGACAGAGTCTCACTTTATTGCTCTCGGTAGAGTGCAGTGGTTGTACACAGCTCACATCAACCTCCAGCTCCTGGGCTTAGGCGACTCTCTTGCCTCAGCCTCCTGAGTAGCTAGAACTACAGGTGCCCACTACAACACCTGGCTATTTTTTTGTTGCAGTTTGGTCAGGGCTGGGTTTGAATCCGCCACCCTCAGTATATGGGGCCGGCACCCCACCCACGGAGCCACAGGTGCCACCCTAATTGTTTCTATTTGTAGTACAGATGGGATCTTGCTCTTTCTTTCTCAGGCTGGTCTCAAACTCCTGAGCTCAAGCAATCCACCCACCTCAACCTCCCAGAATGCTAGGATACAGGCACAAATCACTGTGCCTGACTTTGTTTTGTTTTTGAGATGGGGTTTTGTTATGTTGCCCAAGGTGGGATCCAACTTCTGGGCTCAAGTAGTTCTTCTGTATCAGCCTCCCAAGTGCTGGGACTATAGGCACCCACCATCCCATACAACCCACAGTTCTAAGAAAAAGATCTCAACTCCTATCTGGGCATGGTAGCCTATACCTGCAGTTCCAGCTACTCAGGAGACTAAGGCTGGAGGATCCCTTGAACCCAGGAGTTTGGAGTTTCAATGAACTGTGATCACACCATTGCCCTCTAGCTTGGGAGACAGAGAAAGACCCTGCCTCTAAAAAAAATTATGGTAAAATATATATAACATAAAATTTACTGTTTTGGAGAGTGGCCCCTGTGGCTCAGTGAGTAGGGCATCAGCCCCATATACTGAGGGTGGCAGGTTCAAACCCAGCCCCGGAAAAACTGCAACAAAAAGTAGCCAGGAGTTGTAGCAGGTACCTGTGGGCCTAGCTGCTCAGGAGGCTGAAGTGGGAGAATCGCCTAAGCCCAAAAGCTGGAGGTTGTTGTGAGCTGTGACGCCATAGCACTCTACCGAGGGCAACAAAGTGAGAGGCTGTCTCTAAAAAAAAAAAAAAGCTGTTTTTTTTTTTGTTGTTGTTTGTTTTTGAGACAGAGTCTCACTGTCTCCTTCAGTAGAGTGCTGTGGAATCACAGCTCACAGCATAGCAATCTCAAACTCTTGGGCTTAAGTGATTCTCTTGTCTCAGCTTCCCAAGTAGCTGGGACTATAGGCACCCGCCACAATGCCTATAGTGCCTGACTATTTTTTGGTTGCAGTTGTCATTGTTTAGCTGGCCTGGGCCAGGCTCGAACCTTCCAGCCTTGGTGCATGTGGCTGGCGCCTTACTCACTGAGCTATTTGCACCAAGCCAAAATTTACTGTTATAACCATTTTTAAGTGTATAGTTTAGTGTCATTAAGTATATTCACATTGGGCAGCGCTTGTGGCTCAGTGGGCTGGGTGCTGGCCCCATATACTAAGGGTGGCGGGTTGGAACCCGGCCCAGCAAAACTGCAACAAAAAAAATAGGCGTATGTTATGGCAGGTGCCTGTAGTCCCAGTTACTCAGGAGGCCGAGGCAAGAGAATCGCCTAAACCCAAGAGCTGGAGGTTGCTGTGAGCTGTGATGCTACAGCACTCTACCTAGGGTGTTAAAGTGAGACTCTGTCTCTACCAAAAAAAAAAAAAAAAAAGTTGTTGTGTAACCATCACTACCATCCATCTACAGATTTTTTTTCATCTTCTAAAACTGAAAGTTTGTGTTCATTAAACAATAACTCCCCATTTCTTCCATCCCCCAGCTCTGGTAACCACTATCTACTTTCTATCTCTATGCATTTGGCCATGTTAGATGCCCCTTATAAGTGGAACCACATAATACTGTCCATTTGTGAGTTCTTGTTTACTTAGCATAATGTCTTAAAGTTTTATCCATGTTGTAGTATGTGTCAGAATTTTATTTATTTATTTATTTATTTATTTATCTTGAGACAGAGTCTCACTTTGTTGCCCTCGGTAGAGTGCTGTGCTGTCATAGCTCACAGCAACCTCAAATTCTTGAGCTTAAGCAATTCTCTTGCCTCAGCCTCCCAAGGAGCTGGGATTAAAAGAATAGATGGGATTAGAGGCACCCACCACAATGCCTGGCTATTTTTTTTTTCTTTGTTTTAGAGATGGGGTCTCAAAAAACAAAACAAAACAAAACAAAACAAAATAAAGAGATGGGGTCTCACTCTTGTTCGGGCTGGTCTAGAAGCCGTGAGCTCAAGCAATCCATCTGGTTCGGCTAAGATTACAGCCATGAGCCACTGCATTCGGCCTTTCTCATCAGTCTTATAACAAAACTATGTTGAATGGAATGCCATTATTTGAAAATCTGCTGTATGTTATTTTATTTAATGTTGCAGTTTGCGAGAACCTATAGGCAACATCGACAACTTACTGTATATATCACATTTTTTTTTCTTTTGCAGTTTTTGGCCGGGGCTGGGTTTGAAGCCGCCACCTACAGCATATGGGGCTGGCACCCTATTCCTTTGAGCCATAGGTGCCGCCCTGTGTACACCACATTTTGTTTATCTCTTCACCTGTGGATGAGCACTTGGGGTTGTTTACACCTTTTGGCTATTGTGAATAATATTATTATGAACATGGGTATAAACATATATGTTTGAGTCCCTAATTTCCATTTTGGGGGCATATATGTGGCTGAGCATTTTAAAACAAAAGAAAAAGTACTGGGTGCGGTGGCTCACACCTATAATCCTAGCACTCTGGGAGGCCGAGGTGGGTGGATAGTTGAGCTCATGAGTTTGAGACCAGCCTGAGCAAAAAGCAAGGCCCTGGTTTCTACTAAAAAGAGAAAAAACTGAGGCAAGAGGATAGCTTAAGCCCAAGGGTTGGAGGTTGCTATGAGCTATGATGCCACAGCTCTCTACCCAGGGTGACAGATTGAGACTCTGTCTCATGAACAAACAAAAAACAAAAGAAAAAGCAACTTTTCTAATTTTCACTATTTTTCCTCTTTATTTTGAAAAGCTATTTTAAATTCCTATAGCCTCATGCCATTTCTACCTTTGATGACTACCTCTACCCCTGTCTATTACCAAACCATAGGGTTAGCCTTATACTCAGAACATACATAGATAGAGAGGTTTTTCCCATCACTACTATGAGACCCAACAGTCTGCTTTGGAATTAGATGATCCTTTAGGAAAGCTAACATTTCTCTCACATCAGTCTCTTTGAAGGATAGGAGGAACACAGGATTGAAAAACTTTGGTTATTTGGGAGGGAACATGCCAGTTGTGAAAAGCCCAAAGTTGTAAATTGTCAGATGGTGACTGCCTATGAAACCTATCAAGATTCCTGATAGCTCAGCTGAGAAGCTAATTACCAGTTACAAAGAGAGACAGGAAAAACGTGTTGTCAGAGAGCACCTGGTCAGACAGAATGAGGTACAGTGTCCTGGCCTCATCACCAGCCTCCTTCTTGTTTCAACTAGAGCAAAACACATTTGTATAATTGACATTACACATGTTTATTATCTGGAACAAAGGAACCATGTCACACCACAACTCTGTGTCAGCTGAGTCGTTAGTAATCACAGAAATTAAACACTGGCATTTGACCTGATTGTACAAATACTTCTGGCATTCTCAGTGCCAAGGATGACCATTCTGTACTTAACTTTTCTCCTGGAATTTACACAAGCTCCAACCAATCCTCCTTATTTCCTAGAGTGAAGAAAGTAGTGATTCTTTCTCTAGTGAAGCTTAGAGAGAGATAATAACTTACCTAAAGTAACACAATCAACAACCCAGCATTTTGGGCGGCACCTGTAGCTTGGTGGGTTTGGGCGCCGGTCACATACACCGAGGGTGGCAGGTTTGAGCCTGGCCTGGGCCTGCCAAACAACAATGACAACTACAACCAAAAAATAGCTGGGCATTGTGGCAGGTGCCTGTAGTCCCAGCTACTTGAATGGCTGAAGCAAGAGAATTGCTTAAGCCCAAGAGTTTGAGATTGCTGTGATGTCACAGCACTCTACTGAGGGTGACATAGTAACACTCCGACTAAAAAAAAAAAGACCCAGCATTTTATCTTCCTAGGAAAACAAAGTAGTATCAACTGTTCTGCAGCAACATGAGGAAACTAGCCATCTTTACTAAGAATCCCTAAATTGGGGTGGTGCCTATGGCTCAAAGGAGTAGGGTGCCAGCCCCATATACTGGCGGAGGTGGCTGGTTCAAACCCGCTCTGGCCAAAAACTGCCAAAAAAAAAAGAAAGAAAAAAAAGAATTCCTAAATTGGGAAGGAAAGAGCAACATTAGTTTATTCACATGCTAGTTTTTACAAAGTCTTTCAGTCTTGCAAAACTCACACACACTTCCCACTCTCTTTCATTAATGTATCAGCAGTGATTGAACACAAAAGTTAACTTTTTCAGTGGGAAAATAGGGAACTGGCACTTACAGCATGAGAGCATGAGGGAGGAAAGAGAGAATACTTACTGGGCACCTGTTAGGTTCCAGATACTATGTTTTACCTCTATCTAATTTAACCTATACACCAACTGGCAAAGTACCTACTAGTATATGCATCATCAGATGCCATACCTAGAGTTCACAGAGGTTAGGCTAATTGCCCAACCTCACAGAGTTAGTAAATGGCAGAGCAGAATCTTAAAGTATTGATTTATTTGATTATTTATTTTATTTATTTGATTATTTATTTGACAGGGCTTGGAACCCACTTTTTTTGTTCTGGCTCTAAGGCAGTGGTTCTCAATGTTCCTAATGCCGCAACCCTTTTTTTTTTGCATTTTTTGGCTGGGGCTGGGTTTGAACCTGCCACCTCTGGCATATGGGGTCAGTGACCCACTACTCCTTTGAGCCACAGGCACCGCCCTGCTGGGACCGTTTAATACACTTCCTCATGTTGTGGTGACCCCCAACCCTAAAATTCTTTTCTCTCTATTTTTTTTAGAGACAGAGTCTCACTTTGTTGCCCTCGGTAGAGTGCTGTGGCATCACACCTCACAGCAATCTCCAGCTTTTTTGGGCTTAGGCGATTCTCTTGCCTCAGCCTCCCAAGTAGTTGGGATTACAGGGCCCTGCCACAACACCCAGCTATTTTTTGTTGTTGTTGCAGCTTGGCTGGGGCCGGGTTTGAACCTGCCACCCTCGGTATATAGGGCCAGCACCTTACGCACTGAGCCACGGGCGCCGCCCCTAAAATTATTTTTGTTGGTAGCAAATAATTATTTTGTTGGTAGCAATGAAAATGATTTTAAGGTTGGGGGTCACCACAAAATGAGAAACTGTATTAAAGGGTCGCAGCATTAGGAAGGTTGAGAACCAGTGCTCTAAGGCCTATGTTCTCTGTAATGTATAGTGCTACCTCAGCACAGGAGAAGGAACTAACTGGGGAGTTCCAAGAGATAAAGCTAAAGAGATAAATCAGCCACTGGCTTTCCAGCTCATTTGACTTTTTTTTTTTTTTTGAGACAGAGTTTCACTTTGTCACCCTTGGGAGGGTGCTGTGGCATCACAGCTCACAGCAACCTCTAACTTCTGGGCTTAGGCAATTCTCTCAGCCTCCCAAGTAACTGAGACTACAGGCGCCCGCCACAACACCCAGCTATTTTTTGTTGCAGTTTGGCCAGGGACAGGTTCGAACCCATCACCCTCAATATATGGGGCCAGTGCCCTACCCACTGAGCCACAGGCGCCTCCCTCATTTGATTTTCTTATACATGTATGGATTAGAATTACCTAGCTCAGCCAGGCGCAGTTGCTCACACCTGTAATCATAGTGCTCTGAGAGGCGGAGGCAGGTGGATTGCCTGAGCTCAGTAGTTCCAGACCAGCCTCAGCAAGAGTGAGACCCTGTCTATAAAAATAGCTGGGTTTTATGGTGGGCGCTTGCAGTCCCAGCTATTTGGGAGGCTGAGGCAAGAGGACCACTTGAGTACAAGAGTTTGAGATTGCTGTGAGCTATGATGCCATGGCATTCTATCAACGGCGACAAAGTAAGACTCTGTCTCAAATAAATACATAAATAAATAACCTGGCTCAAATAGCAGACATTCAGACAAAATACTACATCAGATTCAAAGATACTACAGAGAATAGGGAACTGGAATGAAAAATGGGAAGAAGGACGGGAAAAGAAGTGGATGAGGAGAAAGAAGGAACAGGAAAGGAATAGGACTGAGAAATTTAATAAATAGCTAAATGTTGTTCTCAGAGACTTTCTACCAGGACTCACAGAAGGGTGCAGAAGCAGATATTCTTTCTTTCTTTCCTTTTCTTTCTTTCTTTCTTTCTTTCTTTCTTTCTTTCTTTCTTTCTTTCTTTCTTTCTTTCTTTCTTTTTTTTGTTTTGTGCTCCATTCATCGTTTATTTTCTCTTCTGTAAAAGGATTAGCTGGATGGGCTCAGTGGGAAAGGAGGCCCCTGTGGGATCCTGTTACCAGCCATCTGTGTTCTGTTCTTTACTTTTGAACAAGACAGCTCCAAAACTCTGAACTGGAGAGGGAGTTGGAGCTGCATACAGATCAGCAGGGCTGTTGCTAACAGCTCTGATGCCTGCAGGATGACTCAACCCTCTGTGCCTGGTAGAGTCAGCTGTGGTCCCCTGAAGCCTCCTACTCGAGGGAGAAAATCAGAGATGTGGGAAAGTGGCTTCAGGAAAGGGAAAGAAGATCCTCGATCATGGTCAGGAATTCAGGCTAAAAGTATAGACTGGGGCACCTTGAGTTTTCATTTAAGAGTTCCAGCTGATGATGGAGGGCTTAGAAGTGACAGCGAGGAAAGCACAATCCTCTATACATTTTCGCTGCTTCCTGAAAGAAGTATACCATCTGAAGGATGGCAGTCAGCAAAGCCATATGGCTGTGTCACCAGGAATCCATCCCAAACACAAATCTCACTCACCTCCTTGGTAAATTTGATTCAGGTATAGGCAGCTCCTGCTGTTCTTCACTTTCTGAGGAACCCAGGAACTCTTCCTGTCCCTATAGGGCACCATTAATACTTAAAAACATTTTAGTGCTAAACAATTCCTAGCTGCAGATCTCTCTTATGGACATTCACTAAAGATCTCTCTGAGATATCGGCAATCAGGCGGAAGAAACCATGCTAGGAAGCTCCTAGGTAGCCTTCCTGTTTGTTTTGGGTTTTGCTACTTGTGGGTGGATTGTGCCATGTCTGGATTAACCCTATATTGATACTTAAATGTTCAGCTCCACTCCATCCCCCAAACCACCCCAGGCTTCCCTCAAATTGCTTTCCTTCCAGTTAGTTGGCTCCTTAGCACTCACCAATAAACAGCCCCCCAAGTCTGGCTTTTTGTTGCCATGACAACTCAAAAGAAACCAGTTTAAGCTGCCAATAAAGACATCTGCAAGAGCTCCCTAAAGCCACACTCCTTTAAAAACAATAGTGCAAAGTAGAATCACCATTATATTCTCCTTAGGCTCTCTCTTTCACACCCCGCACTTGCTGGTTTTATAGAGAAACTGTCAGTCTCGGAATAGCTGAGAAAATGGCTGCTTTGCCCCAGATAAAAGGTTTTCATACTCTAGGCCCATGGAGGTGACTCACTCCTGTAATCCTAGCACTCTGGGAAGATGAGGCAGATGGATTGCTTTAGCTCAGAAGTTCGAGAACAGCCTGAGGAATAGCAAGACCTGGTCTCTACTAAAAATGGAACAACTGAGGCAAGAGGATCGCTTGAGCCCAAGAACTTGAGGATGCTGCCAGCTGTGATGCCAGGGCATCCTACCCAGGGTGCTAGAGTAAGACTTTGTCTCAAAAAAAGAGGTTTTCATATTCTAATATAATTATTTCTTTGGACACTAGCCTATAATTCAGACCAATCTACCAGGTATTAGTACCTCTAGGGGTCCATAGAATTTATGAAATCAATTTGCATATGCCCTTTACTTATATATCCTTTTTCCATGCCTGTAGAAAGAATCTGGATATTTGGTATTTCAGAGCTAAAACTGCCAACTAGTTTTCTACAAAGAATGAGGGGCTTTTGATGCCCTCATGTAATACGTGTGAAAGTGCTGTAGACATGAGTGCTCAAATTTTCTTTCTAATCACTATTCCCTGTCCTCATCCCCCTTTAGTTCAGGCTATAGATTACAGTAGTTAAGCTCTGGGACTCTGGGGCCAAATATCCTGGTTTGAATCTTTTACTTTGCAACTTCCTACCAGTCTTTCTCTGTGTTTCACTTATCCCATCTGTAAAATGAGAAAAATAGTACTATCTACTGCAGAGGGATTTCCTGAAGCTTAAATAAATTAAGATCTATAAAGTACTTGGAAGAGTACCTGGTTTTATATACCAACCTCCTTTATATATCAAGTATGCTACTAGACACAGTATGGAAAAGACAGACAAGTTACCCTGTCCTTAAAGAGGTCACATGCAGTCTGATATTCTCATTGTAGAGACAGACAAAGCAATAATTACAATTCATATGACAAGTGCTTTTCTAAATGAAGAGAAAAAAAAACAGAGGAAAAGCCAGGAATTTAGTCTTGAAAGATATCTAGGTTTCCTTCACACAGAGAAATGGTTTATCAGTTAGGCACTGCGGGTTGCAAAGAACAACTCATTCCATTTAGCTCAACAATTTTATTTTAAAGATATATGTCACAGAAACTCCGGAAAACTAACAGCCCAGAAGAGCAAGAGACAGCATTTTTTTTATAGCATCATCATGATGCTCAGTCATTAGCATGAATTAGCTATTTCCCTCCTGACAGGGCCTCTTCCACCACTATACAGTGGTTCCTTAGTCTTCACTTTGTATGAATATTCTCTATCTCCTAGTTTCTATTTCCTCATATCTTGCCTTGACCCTTCATGATTCTGAGTTTATTTTATAGCTTTTCTTTCTTTCTTTTTTTTTCTTTTCTTTTTCTTTTTTTTTTTTTTTTTTTTTGTTGCCCTTGGTAGAGTGCCTTGGTGTAACACAGCTCACAGCAACCTCCAACTTTATTGCCCTTGGTAGAATGCCTTGGTGTAACACAGCTCACAGCAACCTCCAACTCCTGGGCTTTAGGCAATTCCCTTGCCTCAGCCTCCCAAGTAGCTGGGACTACAGGCACCCGCCACAATGCCCGGCTACTTTTTTGTTGCAGTTTGGCCGGGGCAGGGTTTGAACTCACCACACTCAGTATATGGGGCCAGAGCCCTGCCCACTGAGCCACAGGTGCCTCCCTATTTTATAGCTTTTCTTTAGATGTTCTTATCGTTAACAGCTGCATTTTCTCCTTTTTTTCTTTTCTTTCTTCTACTTCTTCTTTTCTTTCTTTCTTTTTTTTTTTTTAGAGACAAGATCTTGCTCTGTTGCCCAAGGCTGGAGTGCAATGGTGCCATCATAGCTCACTGCAGCTTCAAACTTCTGGGCTCAAACAGTCATCCTGCCTCAGCCTCCCAAGTAGCCAGGACTGCACACACTTGCCATTACAATTAGTTTCTCTCTTTTTCTAATTCAAATGTTTAAAGAGTAAGAATCTGATCAACTTTCTCCCTGTTTGGTGCCAGGTGTGTTGTAAGTTACTGGCCATGTTCCAGATTGTCCACCTTTGTATCCTCTGCTGATTCTGGTCCAATTACCTCCAGGGGACATGACTCTGGCTACTTAGGCTGTCTCTTTAATAGAGGCTGTGGGTGGGGAAGTTTTCCTTGAAAACAAAATATGATGTAGCAGTTATGATGTTCTGTTTAGAACAGAAAGAAGAAATAACGTACAAAAAGCATGGAAAAGAAAAACGCAATGAGTCTGGGTTGATTCAACAGATATTTATTGAAGGATTTCTAAAAGTCAGTCACTGTTTGAGGAGTGGATGAAAAATGCTGTCATAAATATTGGAACGAACTGCAGTGAGCTCCCATTTTAGGGCCACATGAACCAGACATGAGTGTTAAGAAAGGATTCCCAGAGGAAGGAAACTCCACAGAAGGAGGAGTAAGAATAAAAAAAGAGCATGGCAGAGTCTAGAATCAGAAAGAAGCTTAATGAAGCTGTCAGGAAAAGATGGGAAATAGCAAGGGAAAGGCAGGAATCACCTCATTTAGGTACTAATAATTGTGGTTACTGTTACTGAACACAGAACTGAATACTGTGTTAGTTAATTTTTATGGATTAGCTTATTTAATCCTCCCAACAATTCTATGAGGTAGGAAAAGGTATTGCCTACATTTTTTAGATGAGAAAACCAAATTCACTGAGATTTAGTAATTTTCTTATGATTATATAACTAGCAAGTGCCCAAAATGCTAACAGTGATATTATACTTACTTTGTGGGTTATGTTAAGAATAACACAATAGGCCAGGCAAGGTGGCCCAGGCCTGTAATCCTAGTACTCTGGGAGGCTGAGGTGGGAGGATACCTTGAGCTCAGGAGTTGAAGACCAGCCTAAACAATAGGAAAAAAATTAGCTGAGGATCATGGCAGCCATCTGTAGTCCCAGCTTCACTGGTAGTCCCAGATTTTCAGGAGGCAGGGGCAGGAAGATTGCTTGATCCCAGGAGTTTGAGGTTGCCCTGAGCTAGGCTGACTAAATAGCACTCTAGCCTGGGCAACAGAGTGAGACTCTGTCTGAAAAAAAAAAAAAAAACAAAAAACCCAAAAACACAATATTTACTTTAAGACCAATAGGAAGCCATTGAAGGGTTTTAAAGCAGGGTTGTATTTCAGAAAGCTCACTCTTGCTGCAGAGTACAAAATGAATTACATAAAGCAAAAGGGGAGAGAGACTCCATACAGGATCCTATTGTGAACTAGGTGAGGGATGAGGGATGGTAGGGATGGTAGTAACTTGAATTAGGATGATGACAGTGCCATGGATGTAATAATTCATGTATTATTTCGATCAGAAAATATTTAGTGAGCTCTCACAAAGAGTGCTAGGCACTAAGGATATAAAGATGAGCAGGGTAGTTATGGTCCTTGCCCTCAAAGAGTTTAAGAGATAGAATAGAAATTAGAGATGAGTTGAACGTGGTCATGATGGAAAAAAGTAGTCTAGGATGATTAACTGACTTGTAGTTGACTGCAATGTCCATGTTCTTTCCACCACACTATTTCTCCCCAAATTTGCATGTTAGGTGAGGAGCAGGGGACTAAAGGGTAAATTTAAGGAGTGAAGTCCAAGTACATTTCGGGAAAAGGCTTGTATGTCATTCTCATCACTTCAGACTTTATTCTGGAGACTTTAGGGAAAAACCATTGAAAAATGTGTAAGCACGGAAATAGCTTGAAAAGATACACATGTTGAGGGCAGCACCTGTGGCTCAGTGTGTAGGGCGCTGGCCCATATACCAAGGATGTTGGGTTCAAACCCGGCCCCCCCCCCCAAACTGCAACAAAAAATAGCCGGGCGTTGTGGCTGGCTCCTGTAGTCCCAGCTACTTGGGAGGCTGAGGCAGGAGAATTGCTAGCTAAGCCCAGGAGTTGGAGGTTGCTGTGAGCTGTGATGGCACTGCACTTTACTGAGGGCCATAAAGTGAGATTCTGTCAGAAAGAAAGAAAAGGAAACAAAGAAAGAAAGGAAAAGAAAAGAAAAGAAAAGTGTTAGTGTGGCTCAGGCTTGTAATCCTAGCACTCTGGGAGGCAGAAGCAGGTGGATTGCTTGACCTTTGGAGTTCGAGACCAGCTTGGGCAGGAGCAAGACCTCGTCTCTACTAAAAATAGAAAAACACACCATATACATGTTAGTAAAGTCAAGGTTTATTCCTCCTCCAACTTAAAATTCTTCCCAGGCTGAAACAGCCAGTTCAAGAGGATGCGAATGCTTCAATCTTTCCATACTCTACCCTCTAGTGGCAAGAGGAAAAACAAGTTCCAACTCTACAGCCCGCTTTGATTTGTCCTGAACGTCATATCCCTGTATTTCTCAGAAAGTTTTGTTGCTCAGACAATCCTCAGCAGAGGCTGTCCGTTCATTGCAGGATTCCTCCAGCTCAGGGACAGAGTCTTGTCTCTGAATACAGACAGACAGCCTTCTTCGGGAAACTCGCCAGCCTGGTTGTCAAACCTCCCAGCCCACCTCCACACTCGCGCTTTCTTCAGTTGCCCTGCAGATCTCCCTGGACGCTGTCATAAGTCGGCAAAAGCTATCACTGCTGCCCTCTGGTGGGCATTCGGAGAAGTGCACGTTACACCGCTTCCTCCTGAAACCCCTCCTTCCCAGAAAGGCAATTCTTTAAAAGCCCCGCGTCCTTTCATCTGAATTATTAAAGGAGAGAGTGCCCCCTTCAGCTCAAATTTAAGTAAGCAACGTGGAGGAAGAAAAGCAGGAGTTACTCTTCTCTGATTTCATCATTTTCATCATCACCATTTCACCAGCAACAAGAGACTCTGAAAACAACTTTGTGAAAGCTTGAAAATGGAGGCTAGGGCAGATAGAAGGCAGTCTTTTTAAGGACGTGTCCAGCTTTCTTTGAAGAAATGTTCTCTTTTTCTCACATCTTTATCCTCAGTCCCTTTGCCCCAAAGGCCTTCTGTTCTAAGATGGAGCTCTGATGATGTCCACTACAATAAGAGAGTCTGTTTATATAGCTTGGAAATAAATACTGAAATCTCTTCTCAAACATCCTGATTGATTTAAACACCCTCTGGCAATGTTCCTTTGGCATCCTCTCCAATTTTAAAGAACTTGGGTCACAGTTTCTTCCACTCATTAACTCAGCACTTAGTGGCAAAGTGACCCTTACCTCAGCTAAGACAGCTCCTCTACCTCCTAAAAGGGTGATTTTGTGAATTAAACACTGATGCTGTTTTTCCGATTTAGAGCATACACACCACCCACAGACAATTTATTCTAGACTTTCTTTTAAAGCCAGAGGCTTTATGATTTCTGACGAGCAAATCCCTCCCCCACCCAAGCCCTCTATTCACCCAGGAATTTGCGATGGAAATAGTACTGTTGGCTGGAGTAGAGCGGCATACCAGGGCTTCTGAGAGCTGTGTGGCTGTTTCCATGGGGCCAAGAGTATTTGTATAGAACTGCCTATACAAGGTGGTGGGATTGAGGGTGGCTGCTTAGATTCAGAGCTTACTAGATAAAAGCTGAGCCAGCCCCCTTGTTTTATAGATGAGGAAACGGAGGGCCAAAGACTCAGTTAAATGGTTTATTCAAGGTCTGAAGGGCAACTTAGAGACAGACCCTTTTGCAATAAATGACCCTTTCCTCATTCCTTCCTTCCTCCCTCACTCCTTCTATTCCTTTCTTCTTTTTCCCAGACTAAGTCTCACTCTGTCCCCCTGGGTAGAGTGTCCTGGATAGGAGTGCTGTGGCGTCATAGCTCACAGGAACCTCAAACTCTTGGCTTCAAGTGATCCTCTTGCCTTAGCTTCCTAAGTAGTTGGGATTACAGGCCTTCGCCACCATGCCTGGCAAGTTTTTTCTATTTTTAGTAGAGGCAGGGTCTCACTCTTGCTCAGGCCAGTCTCAAACTCCTGAGCTCCAGCAATCCACTCCCTTGGCCTCCCAGTGCTAGGATTACAGGCATGAACCATCTTGCTTGGCCTGCATGACCCTTT
This sequence comes from Loris lydekkerianus, assembly GCA_963574355.1. Classification (NCBI taxonomy): domain Eukaryota; kingdom Metazoa; phylum Chordata; class Mammalia; order Primates; family Lorisidae; genus Loris; species Loris lydekkerianus. The sequence goes on from CAUYPK010112356.1 coordinate 26,933, forward strand.
TTATTTATTTATTTTTATTTTTTATTTTTTTGAGACAAAGTCTCACTATGTCACCATTGGTAGAGTGCAGTGACGTCACAGCTCACAGCAACCTCAAACTCTTGGGCTTAAGCGATTCTCTTGCCTCAGACTCCCATGTAGCTGAGACTACAAGTGCCTGCCGCAACGCCCAGCTATCTTTTGTTGCAGTTGTCATTGTTGTTTAGCTGGCCGGGGCAGGGTTTGAACCTGCCGCCCTTGGTGCATGTGGCTGGTGCTGTACCACCGTGTTACGGATGCTGAGCCTGCGTGATCCTTTTTTTTTTTTTTTAATGTCTTTTTATTTATTTTTATTTTATTTATTTATTTTTTTATTTTTGGCCAGGCTGGGTTTGAACCTGTTGCCTCCAGCATATGGGGCCAGCGCCCTACTCTGTTGAGCCACAGGTGCCGCCCCATGATCCTTTTTAATAAAACACCCATTCTGGTTGGGTGGGTGCTCCTGCAGCTTGTTGCACTTCGCTATTCTAGCATCATCAGTTCCAAGTGGAAGTTCCAGAAAACGGGACTGGCAACAATAGGTATGTAAATATCCTTGTATTTGTATTCATGCATATATTTGCATTAATTGACAGGTGCACACCTGAAGGCGATGGTACTACCTGGGTATTTGTATAGTTCTCCCATCACTGAAATTCCCTAAACCTGTTTTCTCACAAATCAAATTTGAATAAGAAGTAATACCTATCTCAAAGGATTAAATGAAGTTATGTATTTAAAGGATTTAGCACAGAAGCTGGCATATAATATGTTTGATATGATATTGTTTCTGTTATGTCTTTCTGCAATGGAATGTGTCAGAGACTGCCTTCAAGGCTCTGGGCTAATGCTTTAATTTTTTCATTTAATTTTTACAACTCTTTGAAGTAGGTTCTTTTGTCTATGGCCATACCACCCTGAACGTGCCGGATCTTGTCTGAAGTAGGTTCTTTCATGATCTGCTCAGTACTGATGAGAAAACTAGGCCTAGAGAGGTTGAATAACTTGACTAAGTTCCTAAGGGCTAGGAACTATCTGAACAAGAATCAAAACCAGGTTTGTCTAATGTTAATGCCTTTAGTCTTGACAATTAAGTTATACTGCATCTCCTATAGAGAAGAGAAGGGATAACTTGTCTATTCTAGTGTTTTGGGATTGTTTACTAGAACTCTAAATCCAGATACTTAGATATATATTGCATGTGAAATGGGCTGGTTTATCCAAATAAATACATTTTAATTAAACCCATTGGAACAAAAAGCAAACTATTTGTTTCACTCCTCTTTACAGTTTTTATAGAGACCCTACACACACACACACACACATATACATATACATATACATATATATATATATATATATATATATATATATATATATATTTTTTTTTTTTTTTTTTTTGGCAGTTTTTGGCTGGGGCTGGGTTTGAACCCGCCACCTCCGGCACATGGGGCTGGCGCCCTACCCCTTTGAGCCACAGGTGTTGCCTTTGTTTGTTTGTTTGTTTTTGAGACAGAGCCTCAAGCTGTCACCCTGGGTAGAGGGCCGTGGCATCACAGCTCATAGCAACCTCCAAATCCTGGGCTCAAGCGATTCTCCTGCCTCAGTCTCCCAAGTAGCTGGGGCTACAGGCGCCCGCCACATCGCCCAGCTATTTTTTGGTTGTAGTTGTCATTGTTGTTTGGCAGGCCCAGGCTGGATTCGAACCTGCCAGCTTTGGTGTATGTGGCTTGACCCTTAGCCGCTTGAGACACAGGCGCTGAGCCTTTTTTTTTTTTTTTTTTTAAACAGAATCTTAAGCTGTTGTCCTGGGTAAAGTGCCATAGCGTCATAGCTCACAGCAACTTCCAACTCTTAGGCAAAGACCCTTTTGCCTCAGTTTTTCTATTTTTAGTAGAGACAGGGTCTCGCTTTTGCTCAGGCTGGTCTTGAACCCATGAGCTTAAGCTATCCATCCACCTTGGCCTCCCAGAGTGCTAGGATTATATGGGTGAGCCACCATGCCCGGCCCCTACTTAGATATTTTGTACAAGAGATAATTTCCCACTCTGGGAGGCTGAGGCTGGTGGATTGCTTAAGCTTAGGAGTTCAAGACCAGCTTGAGCAAGAGTAAGAGCCCATGTCTACTAAAAATAAAAAAGGTAGCCAGGCATTTGGGGCAGGTGCCTAGTCCCAGCTACTTGCGAGGCTGAGAGGAAAGGATCAGTTGAGCCGAAGATTTTGAGGTTGCTATGAGCTATGACATGACACCATAGCATTTAACCTCAGGGTGACAGAGTAAGACTCTGTCTCAAAAAAAAAAAAAAAGTGAGAGAGATAATTTCCCAATGACTGAATGCTGTTTTATTCAATATCCTATTGTTTCAAAATTCCTAGTAGGTTTTGGTGAGATCTATGTAAAAATACTCATCTAATTGAACCCAAATGTTTGGGAATCCTACCTATTTAGTAGGCTATCGCTCTATTCTTTAAAGTCTCTTTGGGAATAAGAGACAGACATTAAAATCTCTCCTTAATACATAGTCTCCCACTTTAGTTAAAAACATCAATTTTAGGATCTTTTAACTCAAAATTTGTTATGGTCATACCATTCTATTTCTATCAGATCCATTTCAATAAGACTTTAGTTGTTCTTTTCTTTCTTTTTTTCGAGACAGTGTCTTACTTTGCTGCCCTTGGTAGAGTGCTGTGGCATCATAGCTCACAGCAACCTCCAACTCTTGGGCTCAAGCAATTCTCCTGCCTCAGCCTCCCAAGTAGCTGGGAATAGAGGCCCCGGCCACAATGCCTGGCTATTTTTTTAGAGATGAGGTCTTGCTCTGGCTCAAGCTGGTCTCAAACCTGTGAGCTCAGGCAATCCACATGCCTTGGCTTCCCAGAATGCTAGGATTACAGGCGTGAGTCACCTCGCCTGGCCAACTTTAGTTGTTCTTAACCAGTGGTTCTCAACCTGTGGCTCGCGACGCACAGGAACTGTATTAAAGGGTTGCAATGGGGCGGTGCCTGTGGCTCAAAGGAGTAGGGCGCAGGCCCCATATGCCGGAGGCGGCGGGTTCAAACCCAGCCCTGGCCAAAAACTGCAAAAAAACCCCCCAAAAGTTGTTAACTGTTCACTCTTTTTTGTCTTTTCTCCCTCAGTGATTTCTTCCATTCCTATACCTTCAGTTATCTACAGTTGGACCTAATTACCATATTGATCTTATTCATTCAATGACATTAATAAACTTCTTCCTATAACCTGGATCATTCATGCAGTCACATATCTGTTCTAAACTCTAGTCCAGATGTTTATGGAACACTTTTTAAAGGACGTGAGCTATCTGACATTTCTACAAAAGTAGCTTTTGGGCAAAAAAGTACCTTGACTTACATGTATTCCAGTCTTGGCATTACCTCTCTGACCCTCCTTACCCGTATATTAGCTATCCAGAGTCTCTGGAATTCTCTCCACTGCCTCTGTAAATCTCCTTGTCTCAGTACAACTTGGGACCATGCTAGAACTAACCCAAAGTCGACAAGACCCAAACCTAAGGTATTGCTTTCCTTACCAAACCACTCTAGGCTCTTAATTTCCTCAAGTATTTAATATGATAGAAGCACTAGTCCCTAAAAAATTTCTCTAGGGCCAACTGGGCTGGGCAAAAATATCTTTCTTTTTTCTTTTTCTTTTTTCAGTTTTTGGCCAGGGCTGGGTTTGAACCTGCCACCTCTTGCATATGGGGTTGGTGCCCTACTTCTTTGAGCCACAGGTGCTGCCTAATAGGGCAAAGATTTCTTTTTCTTTTCTTTTCTTTTCTTTTATTTTTCTTTTTTTTTTTTTTTTTGAGACAGAGCCTCAAGCTGTCACCCTGGGTAGAATGCTGTGGCATCATAGCTCACAGCAACCTCAAACTCCTGGGCTCAAGCGATTCTCCTGCCTCTAACTCCCAAGTAGCTGGGACTACAGAAGCCTGCCACAATGCCCGGCTATTTTTTTGGTTGTAGCTGTCATTGTTGTTTGGTGGGCCTGGGCTGGATTCGAATGCCCCAGCTCAGGTGTATGTGGCTGGCGTCTTAGCCACTTGAGCCACAGGTGCTGAGCCTTGGGCAAAGATTTCAAAAACACAACACAAACATTAATAATTGTAAAAGAAGATCCAGGTACAGTGGCACACATGTATAGCCCTAGAAACTCAGGAGACTGAGGTGGGAGGATCACTTAAGCTCAGGAGCTCAAGACCAGTCTGGACAATATAGCAAGACCCCATCTGAAAAATATTCTCTAAAGCTTCTGAATTGTCCTGACTCCCTTTCAATTCACTCTCAACTAAGTTATTACCTAAAGTAATACAAAAACACAAATCCAGTTGTGTTATTATCCTGCTTAAAACCAGTCTACAACTTTCCATTGTTTTATGATATAATTAGAGTTTCTTCCCAGGGTCTAGAAGAGGCCCTGAATGAACTGATCTTTACCCACATATCCACTCTCATGCATGCTACTCTCTCTTGTTGTGTTCCAGACATAATGGGCTCTTTTCAGTTCCCAAACATGCAAAATGCTATCCTGCCTTAAGGCTTTAGCAAAAAGCCTCTTCCTTTTCATGGTCAACTTCTCTTCCCCCAGGTCGTGGTATGAGGTCACCCCACCTGTCTAGCCTGCCATCATCTCTAACATTATTCTTTCTCACAGTATCATTTGTTTCTTCTTAGTATTCATCCCAATGAAAATGCTGTATATTTTTAGAATTGCCTATTTGTTGTCTGCCTCTTCTAATAGCTTATAGGTTTCATAGGAATGGAGACTATGGCTGCTTAGTTTATCCATAGGTATTGTAAATCTAGCAAGAGTACCTAGCATATCGTAAGTGCTCACAAATGATAGCTGATTTCATTATTCTTTTTTTTTTTTTGAGACAGAGTCTCAATTTGTTGCCCTTGGTAGAGTGCTATGGCGTCATAGCTCACAGCAACCTCAAATTCTTGGGCTCTAGTGATCCTCTTGCCTCAGACTCCTGAGTAGTTGACACAGTGACTGGCTATGTTTTACAGACAGGGTGTTGCTCAAGGTCTTGAACTCTTGAGCTTAGACAGTCTACCTGTCTCAGCCTCCTAGAGTGCTAGGATTATAGGTGTGAGCCATTGTACCTGGCCATTTTATTTTATTTTATTTTTTGAGACATAGTCTTACTCTGTTATCCTGGATAGAGTGCTGTGGCATCATCATAGCTCACAGCAACCTCAAACTCTTGGGCTCAACCAGTCCTATTGTCTCAGTCTCTTGAGTGGCTGAGATTACAGGCACCCATCATAACTCCTGGCTACATTTTCTATTTTTAGTAGACATGGGCTCTTCCTTTTGCTCAGGCTAGTCTTGAACTCCTGAGCTCAAGCAATCCACCTGCCTCGGCCTCCCAAAGTGCTAGGATCACAGGCACTTGTAAACTTCTTCCTCTAATCTCTACCTCCTTAAAAAAGGATAGAAATTATCATCCTATTCTCATTTTTCAAAATCTCTTTAAATGCCCTACATTTGAGTACACTGGACTGCTTATTCTATTATACCTCCAATCTAGAAATACCCCCCTCTCTATTCACTTCCTATCCTTTATTGTCATCTTGTTCTTAAAGCTGGGCTCAAAAGTCAGAGACGTTTCCTCTTTAGCTTTCTCTAATAGCCCACAGTTAACCATACCTTTATATGCTTTCTCATAGCCTTTCACAATACCTTTAAGTAGGCCAGACTTGGTGGCTCACACCTGTAATCCAGCACTCTGGGAGGCTGAGGTGGATGGATTGCTTGATTTGAGTGAAATTAGGGCTCCTTGGGCTGACTTTAGGGCTTTAAGAAAGTAAAGTGCTTCTTACTTAGGGAAATGTAAATGGTATCCTTTTTAAACTCTCCTTTATTTTATTATTGAGAGCTGGGCTCTATTCCCAGATATTCTGATTTAATTGGGCTGTCATATAGGGACTGAGATTTTAAGAAATCTGCTTAAATGATTAACATGCAGACAAGTTAGAGCACCAGTTCCTAGAGTGGTGTTATGGACTGAATGTTATGTGTTATGTGTCAACTTATGTGTTGAAGCCCTAATCCTCAATGCAATGGTATTCGAAGGTGGTACTTTGGGGGGATAATTAGGTTTAGATGAGGTCATAAGAGTAGAGCCCTCTTGTTGGGATTACTGTCCTTATAAGAAGAGGAAGAGGGCAGCACCTGTGGCTCAGTGGGTAGGGTGCTGGCCCCATATACTGAGGGTGGTGGGCTCAAACCCAGCCCCAGGCAAACTGCAACAACAATAAAAAAAATCGAGTGTTGTGGCAGCTACGAAGCTGAGGCAAGAGAATCAGCTAAGCCCAGGAGTTGGAGGTTTCTGTAAGCTGTGTGATGCCATGGCATTCTACCCAGGGCAATAGAGTGAGACTCTGTCTCTACAAAAAGAGAGAGAGAGAGAGAGAGAGAGAGAGAGAGAGAAAGGAGAAGGGGAGAGTAAAAAGGAATACTGACAAAAAGAAGAGTGGTGCAGACAGTGAGAGACAAGAGTAATATAGGTGTGTAGTAGGGCATCTTGACCCAAACTTAAAAAAAAAAAAAAAACCCAACCTCTGCAGGTGCTGGGTTGGGTGGTTCCCTTGAGGTCAGCAACACTTTGCCAGCCTGTTCAGACATAGTACCCCACCTCCATCAATTAGAGAGGAAAGACAAAAATACTATAAATGAAACCCAAACAAACAATAAAAAAAAATCCTTATGTGACAAAATTGGGGGAAAACCAAATAATAGGGGCAGAAACACCAACAAAAATGAAGTTCTAATTGTTAAAGAAGGCAAAAATGGAAAATTATATTTGAACTAGAAAAATGAAGAAAGAAAATGAAAGAAAAAAAAAGAAAGAAAGAAAAATCTAGAGGAAAAATGTTGGAAAAAATAACCAACAACCCCAAAACAAAAACAAAGCAGTATATATATCTTGCTGAATATTGTCTGATCAACAGGTGATCTTCTATATATCTTCTATATAAGGTATAAGATGTTAATCACAATGCTGATACAGCTGTACTGGAGGCCTCTGCTGGTTTCTCAAACCCCACAGGATTGAGAACCTAAATCTCTCCTCAGCCTGCTTAAAAGACACTTTTAAACTGTTAATCTTGGCTAAGCAGAAACTTTCTAAGGAAAGCACTTGTCTGGGATCTCTCAAAACTGATCTCATTCTGTGCCCTTGAGGGCCAAGGCTGTAAGGCAGCCTTGTTTACTGCCAAACACTGAAATCTCTGCTCCTCCCCAGTGTCTCAGTCCCTGCCTTTCGGCTGCTCAGTCACTAGATGACTCACCCAAGGTCTCCTGGCAGATCTTACTTTGTGACCCTGAGGCTGGGGCCCACAGGGGGAGTTCTCTCACAATGGCTGTTGCCCACAGTCAAAGAATATTAGCTTCCTTCTGGCTCAGCAGCTCAGTCCAGGGCCCTAGACAATGCTTAAAGTCATCTAACTCTCGCCCCAGTTCTCCCGAGGTAGTTCAACCAATTGCCCAAATTTAAAAAATTAAAATTAAAATTAAAGAAACAGCCCACAGGTAAGGCCTTCCCTGTTTGCAATCTGATGCTGCAGGCGGCCTCCAACCAAACGAACACATGTAACCACTTGCCAGTTCTCCACTGCTTTTTGTCCTCCTCGTGGGGTCCAGAAGTCTCTGACTGTCTCCCTGTGTCCCCAACAGGATGTTTCTGGGCAGATCCCACCAGCCTGAGATGCCTGGAGTCTTCCCTCCTTAATCTCACTGAGCTGGTTGCAAGGAAGCTGTTACTTGCTCCTCTCCCCCATTAAGGAAAATACTTGAGCAAGGCTTCTGAACTAGAAGCAGGGCTGTGCAGATAGTGGGATGATCTGACCTGGAAGGTGAGGTCAGGCCAAACAGGGAGTAGGCAGTTAGGACCTGCTAGGATGCAATCAGGTCAAGCAAGAGATTGGATGTCAGGTTGAGCAGGCAGAAATTAACTCTCTTGTCTCAGCGACAATGGGATTGCCCACACCCCATTCAGGAACTGATGAAGTGATCTCCCAAAGCCTCTCAGGTCAGAGCCTGGTGTGCACCCTTTCCACCCCTTTGTGAAAGCCTCAGAGCTGAAACTGGGCAGGAGCCACAAGCAAAGCCTCTGAGCAGGGCTTCTGGACCAGAGCAAGGTGGTACAGAGGGCTGTACAGAGGGCTGGGTCAGGGCCAAGCAGGCAAGAGGCAGATGGCACCTGAAGGGCAGACTCTGTGGATGCCAGGTCAGGTGAGCAGAGGTCATAGCTCTCCAAACCCCACCTAGCACCCACCAAAACTATCACCCAAAGCCGGTCAGGTCAGAGCCTACTGCATTTGGGTCAATTCTTTTGCTCAGGTCCTGTCGTGCTCTAGGGGTAAAGGGCTTGGCTTCAAGTTCCAGGGTCCATTTCAGGGAAGCCACAAGTCAGTCCGCTGCCCCCTTCCTGCCCATTGGAGGCTCAATGTGGTGCAACCAAGAACACAGTATGACTTTAGCTTTTGCCTGATCCCTTTTGCATCTTTTGTCTGGTGCATCAGCTACACACAGACTTCAGGCAGGTCCACTGTTCCATCAGGTAGGTCTGTAGGTGTGGTAGGAAGCATCTTGTAGTTCAATTTGCACTGTGTGAGCCCTCACGTTCTCTGATCTTGTTATATATATATCCCACCTTTACTTTCTGTTGAACGTGAATGTCTGCATTGCTTCTCAGCGATTTCACAGAGAAGACTTATCCATATGTATGCAGTAGCCTGCACCTTTCTCTTCTTTTCTTGGGAGTGGCATGCTGGGAGGCTGCCTCTAGTCCATCATTTTTTTAACTCACATTTTCTTTTTCTTAATCTTTATTTTTAAGATTGTAAAATAGGCTTGGCACCTGTAGCTCAGAGGCTAGGGAGCCAGCCACATACACCAGAGCTGGCGGGTTCGGATCCGACCCAGGCCTGCCAAACAACAATGACAACTGCAACCAAAAAATAGCCGAGCATTGTGGCAGGCACCTGTAGTCCCAGCTACTTGGGAGGCTGAGGCAGGAGAATCGCTAGAGCCCAAGAGGTTGAGGTTGCTGTGAGCTGTGATGCCATGGCACAATACCTAGGACAGCAACATGAGAGTCTGAGCCTCAAAAAAAAAAAAAAAAAAAAAAAAAAAGTTTGCAAAATAATGTTAAAAATCCTGAAAATAAAAATAAAAAATAGGCTGACTCGGCGCCTGTAGCACAAGCGGCTACGATGCCAGCCACATACACTAGAGCTGGCAGGTTCGAATACAGCCCAGGCCTGCCAAACAACAATGACAATTGCAACCAAAATATAGCCAGGCATTGTGGCAGGTGCCTGTAGTCCCAGCTACTTGGGAAGCTGAGGCAAGAGAATTGCTTAAGCCCAGGAGTTGGAGATTGCTGTGAGCTGTGATGCCACAGAACTCTACCCAGGGTGACAGATTGAGGCTCTGTCTAAAAAAAAAAAAAAAAAAAGGAAAAAAGAAAAGAAAAGAAAGAAAACATAGGCATCAAACAATAGTATGTACATAACATCTAAAAAAATCAGACAGTCTGAATTAATTTTATCAATGTTCTTCGTGCTGCACCTATTACACTTTCCATATATTGCAAGTGGTACTGCTACTTAGTATAGTAATATGGTAAGCAAAATATGTAATTACATTTCCACTGCACACATTCTTTTTGTTCAGACAGGTTCTCACTCTGTTGCTCAGGCGAGAGTGCAGTAGTGTAATCAGATCTCACTGTAGCCTCAAACTCCTGGGCTCAGACAATCCTGCCTCAAGTGCCTGTGTAGTTAATATTGCAAGTGTGTACCCCCATGCCAAACTAATTTTTTTTATTTATTTATTTTGTTGTGGAGTTAAGTTCTC
>CAUYPK010112357.1:0-11122 GCA_963574355.1 Loris lydekkerianus
ATGTGCGATCTCCAACCTTCTCTCCTGGTATAGCTCGAATCCTCCAGGTTACTTACTAAATTTCCATCCTTTAACTCTCCTTCTGGACGGGAGCCTCTGTGAAAAGCTGGCTTCAGTCCGCCATCTTGTCTCCCCCCCCACTTATAGCCTCTTTAACTGCTTTGTTGTTGTTGTTATTTTTTGTCATAAATAGACATGATTGGCTACTATTCTCTCTTAAAAAGAAACAACATTTTATTATAAGGATAGTTATGAAATTAATAAGGATTATCTTTTGTAAAAAATTGTATTTTTCAAGGGACTATCAAATAAATTAAAAGATGAACAGTTCTCTTTTGCTATTTTAAATTGTTCAGATAAAGATTTAAAAAAAAAAAAAAAAGGGCAAAAAGAAAGCAGGGAAAAGCCAATTTCCACTTTATTTACCTGATTTAAAAAGTAGTTTTCTCCTAATGTTCCAATTCTTTGGTGGTGTCATCTAGTTTTAAACTTTATTGTTGAAACAGTACATTTGAAAGTAATATAGATGTAGTATATATAGTATACCTCTACAAAAGTACATGAAACGGAGATTCACTAAAGATTGTGTCTCTGAAATTTTAATCTACCACAGGCAATGTTGGTATCAGATGTGGTAAGGAAATTAGCTCATTATAAATCTCAATATATAGCTAAACCCTCCAATTTTATGACCAGAAAAAGAACATCGAGTTGCAGTTGCTATCATATGCATTTGTAAGATAGATATTTAAATTGAAATCTATTCCATTCTGAGTGGAAATATTGATATATACAGCATGAAGACATTATATAGTAGTGCTCTCAAAATACTATCATACTGAATTTATAACTTACTCAAGGCCATAGGAGTTCTGAGTAGTGGGAATTCAGTGTTGCTGAAATAAAAATATTGTATATTCCCCTGGGAAAAAGGTCTCCTTAATTTCCTATTCAAAGTAATGCTATTTGGAGATATTTATAAGACTCCACAAAACTGTCTTTCATATACTCTCTCTGTGGGGTGCTTTACAAAATAATAGAATTTAGCTCTACTCTCAGCTAGAATAAGTCAAGGACACCACTGTAATGAAATACGCTAAATGCAAAGTTCATATGGAAAGTTCAGAGAAGAGTAGAAAATATGTGCACGTGTATCTCTGTGTGTGTATGCACATGTATCTGAATACGAGTACAAAGTCACAACTGAATTTCTCAGTTGACTATTTATCTTCTTGTGGGATAAGATAAAGCAATTTCTAGGTTCTCATTTACCTCCCACTATCAAAGTGGCATATGAAATGGGACTTGGAGCAATACTGCTCTTGTTGGTACACTCATCTACTCAGGAATTAAAGAATGTACTTCTAATAATATGATCTTCCCTCAACATAGCAAAAATGTAGCTGACAAAAATTTTCTTCCCATTTTAAAGATGCAGGAAATAGAAGTATAAGATATATGTCTAAATCAGTTTGGGGTGCTGTAACAAAATACTATAAACTGGGTAGCTCAGAAACAATAGACATTTATATCTCACAGCTCTGGAAGCTGGAAAGTGTAAGATCAAGCCACTGGCAGATTTGGTATCTTGTAAGGGCTACTTTCTGGTTCACAGTGGGCATCTTCCAGTGGTGTCCTGTGTGGTGGAAGGGAAAAATGAGCTCCATGGTAAGAGCAATAATTCCATTTATCAAAACCCCATTCTCATGACCTGATTTCCTCCCAAAGGCCCAACTCTGAACATCACCACCTTGAAGGTGATGAACACTGAATTTGTTTAATGATAGAAATGAATAATGCCAATTTGGATTTGTTAGTAAAATATCTCTGTCTTTAAGCAACAGTTGTTCAAATTGTACAAATAATCCTGTGTATTAGCCAGTGTATGCCTTCTAGAATTTTGCCTGGGATTAGTGTCAAGTTCACCAGCCTGTTGTTTATGCAATGCATTTCATCATTAGCTGTTGATAATAAAAAACATTTGCATGTTTCAATCTCCCATTGTTCTCCAAAAGTCCTTGATGTTTAGAAAATCTAAACTCATTTGTACGTTTTTCTTCTTGTAGTCTAAGAGTGAATTCTTTGGGAAATACAGATTAATTTATTAAATTATTTTACTTTTTCCTGATAATATTCATAGTTCTCTCATTTGAAAACATTTATGGAGCACCTTCTCTGCAAAAGCCATCAAGCAAGGCACTGGAAATACAGCCACTATCATACCATCATTTTGAAATTCAGTAAGGTTAGCAAAATACTTTGGTCTTCAGCTTTCTCAGCTTCCTAATTTGAAGATTAATAAGATCTGTCAATAAGGCATAACAGACAATAGATAAACAAAATACATAGTTATTAGAAGGCTATACATGCTATGGAGGGGACTAGGTAAGTCATTGATAAGATTCAATTTCCATAACAAATGAGATTCTTTTAGTGGTCACTTCCTGTGTATCATAATTTGAGTCAAATTTCTAGGTGTAATCAAATGTTCTGCTTTAAAAAAATTCCAGAAGAATGAATATTTGTAAAATACATTAATTGAGTATATATTTGAATCTAAATTCTGTGTTTTTACCCTCACAGCATCTACAGCTGTAGAAAGGTTGTTGCTTGATATAATAAGTCCTCAGAGGGAGTACTGGGAAGTTTCATTATTTTAACAACTTGCAATGTCAGAGTTTCCCCTGTCTTCTATATTGTATAATTTAGTGGCCATTCTTGGTGGTTATTATTAGATTTGTTGATGTCCTAGCAATTTAAAAATCAGTTTTTCACATGCTGCATGTTTCCTTAATATGCTACTTTGGTTTCATTGATAGAAATTGTCAAGGCCAAAGACACTTTTTGTTTGTCATCCAGCCAGTAATGGAAGACAGGAGGTCATTGGAAGGTATTACACAGTGACATTATTTTGATTTATATTTTTATAAGATTACTTTGGAGTTTCAGAGAATAGATAGAGATAGGAACAAGAGAGACACAAGAGCAATTAGGAAGCTAATGTGACAGTCCAGTGGGGAATTTTAGAGTGAGTCTATCTCCAAAGGCAATAAAGACAGACATGAATTTAGTGGGGGGGCGTATATGAAATAGATTTGATAAGGCATGTTGAAGGATTGGATTTAGATATGGGCATTAAAGGGAGATGGTATTAAAGGGATGGGTACCTGGTTTCTGACTTGAACAAGTGAGAGAATGGATTATTATACCATTTATTATGATAAGAACATGGAAACATTAATAATTCAATTTTACCTATACAATTTGAGCTCATAGAAGAGGTATGAAATAGAGAAATAAATCTGATATTTATCAGAGTATAGAGACAGAAGTAAAGGAGACAGGGACAAAGAAACTGAGAATAGTTTGCAGGAAATGTAAGAAGAAATGAAGGGGAACCCCGTTTGGGGCAAACAAAGGGAAGTTGTGTGTATCACAGTCTATAAGATAACTGAAATATGCCCATGAACTTGGAACCCCAGAGAGCAGTGGGAAACATGTTAGATGATAGGAAAAGCAAGAATGACTATTTCTGCTGAAGTTTCTTCTGAACAATAGCTTAATATAAAAATGCCATGTACCTGTATGATAGGAATTTCAGGTACCTAAATTCTAAACAGAGAATCAGAGAAGTATCATGCTTCAGGAGAGGGATCATTCCAAAATGTCTCCACCAGATGATGAGGAAAATGGAAGAGATTTTTGGCCTGGTAAGGAGGAATATTAAATTTTAAGATTTAAGAAGCTCTTTGTTAGGTAATTCAGTCTAGTCCAGATATGTCAAGAAACCTATGCTTCTATCGTTACAATAATTTAAAAGTTTTGTAACATATTTCTGATGTTAAATTTAAGACACATTTTTAAGGAACACGGGTGTAACAGAGATACACTACTTCAGGTAATAATGTTGAAGATGAAAGGAGGTGATGGTACTAATATTTTCTTTGCCAAGAATCGATCATATTCCTGTGAATAGATCTTTAATTGGCCTTTCATCATCACATGAAATAAAGTTTGTCAAAGCATAGCAAACTGTGAGGTTCTCTACCAACAGTAGTTGCCATCCTCATTATTCTATTCTAAAACACTACTGAACAAAGGTTAAAGACTCATAAGTTCTGGTACTATTTATTAAAACTTGGCAGAAACATACACAAATTGGAATGTAGCTTGATAACATGTTTGCAAACAATTGCTCACTTATTTTAGATAAATTCAAAACTTGACTCGGGCTTACAAAGTTTTTATGAAGTTCATTACTATGAAGCAGCATTCTTTTCTCAAGTAGGTATACATTTTTGTTTTCTAAATGTCTCTAAAACATTTACAATTCATATTCCAGGATTAATTTATATGTTTCAGCAATTTCAAATTTTATCTTACATAAACATAACCTGGTTGTGAATACTCATTGATTTAATTTCCATGTTCCTTGTCAAACAGAACCTAAGTTTTTAGAGCAATATTCTAATAGTTTAAATGTCTTTCATTCCAGGTAGTATATAACTGGATGGATTTTCTTTAAAAAAAAAAAAAAAAAAAAAAAAAGCTATTAAAGAAGTGTGAAGAAATAACTCCATCGTGTGGTCAGACAGTAATAATACAATAGAGATGGAGAAAGGGAGTCAATTTTTTGTGCTGTTCAGGCATTCTAAATTAGACCGACAAATGGCGCAGAGTGAAGCTGAGCAGAATTAACACAATGCAGGCATGTAAATGCTGCCACCTAGTGGCCGATCCTGGAATTCCCACATGCAGCTCTGTCTCAGCGTGTTCAGTGTTAACTCGTTTTCTGCTTTCACGATGTAAATTAAATACACAAGTATCTCTAAGTAAATTACACAATTTCAAAAGTCGTTCAAACCATATCCTTGAAAGTCATGTTCCTTGTTACTGTATTCTATTCTCATGTATAAAACTATCACCACATCCTGTTCTTTTACTTCCTACTTCTCCTTTTCAGTATTTTTCTTTAACCCTGCTGTAACCCATTGCCATATTTTATGTGGTTCAGTGCCTCTATCTCGAATTACCTCGTAGCCTGTTGCTCTTCTTATCTCCCCCCCCACACACCTACCCACCCACAATGACATGTACCCTGACCATGACGCCCACTCTTCTATTTAACTCCTTTGGGAAAACCTGATAGTTGAAATTCAAGCTTGTCAAGAAAACTTCCTGCTGAGATTTCTTGATGTATTCATCAATCTTTGCTTTAAATATTGTATTCTGGTAATCCTGAGCACCTGTATAGTGTAATTTTTGTGAATAGAATCTCAGAACCCAGACTTCCATGGCTTTAAATTTTGGATTTTCTACATACTATAAGGTAAATTGCTTAATCTTTCTGTCTCAGTTCCCTAAACTAACTACAAATTTAGATAACTATAGTGTCTACCCCATAGGATTTTTCAATGAATAAAAGAATAAAGCACTTAAAAAGTTAGCTGGTAAATAGTAAACACTAATTAGAATTTAAAATTACTACTACTTTTCATAGGAGCTTATTGGTATTTCCCAAATACATCCACTCCATACTGTTTAGTTCTGTACAGCTTTTGCTGCGACTTTTGCTATTTGCTATTTTCCCACCCAGTACATTTTCCTAACTTTTCATTTATTAAAATTTAGCTCAAGTGGAAATTCCAGGAAACGTTATTGACCAGTACTTCCACCCAGCCACATTGCCATAGCATCCTGTCAACAATCTATCGTTTCATTTACTGTAATATAATACAATTATTTGTCTGTGTTCATATTCCCAATTACCCCCAGCCCCTTGGGGTGGAGACTGTTTCATAGTGTACTATTAATGCTCAATAAAGTGAGTGGCATTGAACTAAACTCAAATCAACTTGCTTGAAAAAGTTTCATTCTTTCCCTTTCAAAAAACATAATCATCCATCTGAACTTGTTTTTCAGATTTTGAAAAGGACAATGTTATCAGAAAATTATCAGAATATAATTTAGTAGTGGAAACAAACTACAATTGCTCTTTGCTCATGATTTGCAGGTTATATCTGAATGCATTTCTCTGTGTGTATAAAAAGATGGATGTTGAAAATGTATGTATGAATATGGCTCATGCTTACATAAGGGCACAGTATTTCAAGAGATAATTTTTCAGAAGGTGGCATATTTCCTGAGAGTATTGATAAGTGATGAACTTGAAACTATGCCTGGTGATGAGAAACAAAGAGCTTCAAAAAAAGAATGTAATTAAAGGCACACAAAGCTGGAAAGTCTATGTAGAAACCTCTAATAAAATTATTACATGGCCCTCGCATTAATCTGAAGAATTATTATATGGAAAAGAAGAGGATGACTCTATTTTTGTCACAATTCCATAGTAAAGCAATGGCCATTGCCCAAAAGTTTTAAACCTAATACAAGTGTGGCAGGCAGAATAATGACTCCCAAAGATGTCCATGTCCTAAACCCTGAAGCCTGAGAATGTGCTACCTTATATGATAAGTGGGATCTCTGCACATGTAGTTAAGGTTATAATCCCCTCTCTCCTTGAGATGAGGAGATTATCCCAGATTACATACAAGTGCCTGTTCTAATCACATGAATCCTTACAGAGAGAACCTTTCCCATATGTAGTCAGGCAGAGGGAGATGTGGCTACAGAGGAAAGGCACAGAGAGACGATGTTGCTAGCACTGAAGATAGGAAAAGGTGGCCAGGATTCATGAACACATCCAAGCCGTGAGCACCAAGGAATTTGGGTGGTTTTTATCAGCTGGAAAATGGAAGGGATTTTTTTCCTAGAGCTGCTAAAAGGGAATAAAGCTTTACCGAAACCTTGGCTGTAGTCCAATAAAACCTGTGCTGGCCTTCTGACTCACAGACTGAGATAAAGCATTTGGGTGGTTTCCAGCCACTAAGTTTGTGGTAATTGGTTATAGCAGCAATAGAGAACTAGTACAGTAAGAAAAAGTTAACTTAAAGTTAGTGATATCTAACACACGGGAAGGACTATTTGGAAAAAAAAAAAATGAGCCACTCATTGCTAGATGGCCATATTCAAAACATCTGAGCACAGTACAGCTGATCCCAGCACAGGGAGGGCGCTGAGCAGGGTAACCTCTGGAGACATACTTAGGGATGACTATCTGTCTCTTCCCATTGAAACACATCCTCCTGGTCCTTTGACTTATTCAAGCATTTTATTTTTCTTCTCCCTGTTTTTCTTCTCAACAGCATGTTGGTTAAGAAATATTCATCCTCATTGAATAAAAGGAAGACTTTATTTATACAAAATCCCTCCTCACTATAAAACCTCCCCATGCTTTTTCCACTCCAGTTTAGAGCAGAAGTCCTTCAAAGAGCTTTCTAATCCTTGATTCCATGTTCTCATATCACACTCTGTTTAATGCACTCTTCAGTGAGAATTTTCTCTCCTCCTCAAAAGAACTCTTTTCAAGGTTAGAAATGATAACAATATTAAGAGATTGTAGGTTTAATTCTATTTACTGTTGATGACTTACATAGAACAATATGGAGATCTAAGGTATAAAATATTTTTCAGAAAAATACTAATTTAGACATTTATTAATTTGATAAACATACTTATTCTCACCACTCACTTATACATATCAAGAAATTACTTTTAAAATGAAAGTGAGTAGCAGTAAACTGGACCAAAATAATATTTCATGCTTTTGGACCAATGTGACAGCATGACTCATTAGTACTATTATATTGAGACAGTTTCACTCTGTTCCCAGGCTAGAGTGCCCTGGTATCAGCCTAGCTCACAGTAACCTCAGACTCCTAGGCTCAAGAAATCCTCCAACCTCAGCCTCCAGAGTAGCTAAAGGTGCCCCCATTACATCTGGCTAATTTTTCTATTTTTTAGTAGACAATGGGTAGCTTGCTTACCCAGGCTGGTCTCGAACTCCTGAGCTCAAGGGAGCCTCCTGTCTCAGCACCCTAAAATGCTAGTATTACAGGCCTGAAAACCATGCCTGACCATGACTCATTACTTTTTTTACCTAGTGACAAAACTGAACATTAAACAATCCAATAAAAAAAATAAATTTAGAGTGGTGCCTGTGGCTCAAAGGAGTAAGGTGCCAGCCCCATATACCTGAGGTGGTGGCTTCAAACCTGGCCCTGGCCAAAAATTACAATAAATAAATAAATAAATAAATGTAATGCTATGCCATAGCTAAGGAGTAGAGCTAATATTTGAAAAGGAAATAAAACCTAGAACAAGTTCTTTATTGCAACATTCAGGGCCACAATTA
Source organism: Loris lydekkerianus (assembly GCA_963574355.1). Lineage (NCBI taxonomy): Eukaryota > Metazoa > Chordata > Mammalia > Primates > Lorisidae > Loris > Loris lydekkerianus. The sequence goes on from CAUYPK010112357.1 coordinate 8,255, forward strand.
ATCTCTGTTAGAACTATTATCATCATTATTATTTGTGAGAATTATGCATATTGTGAGAGCAAGATGGCAACCGAGTAACAGCTTCCCTGCAACTGGGCACCGTGAGTCTGGGGAGATAAGACTCCAGACTCTAGCTGGTGGGATCTGCATATAATCATCCCTTTGAGGATACAGGGAGTCAGTGAGAGACTTCTGGATCCCAAGAGGAGAACAAAAACAGTGGAAAAGTGGCAAATGGTTGCGTGTGCTCCATCAGTCTAATCCTGCCGGCTGCTATAAGTACAGTAGCAGTGAGACTGCAAACGAGAAAGGCCTTACCTGTGAATGTTTTGGTGTTTTTGGACTTGGCACTCAGTTTAACTGCCTTGGGGAGAGCTTGGGTAGTAGTGCGGAGAACTTTGGGCATTGTCTAGGGCCCCAGACTGAGCCACTGAGTCAGATGGCACTAATAGTGTTTGGCTGCGGAGTGCAGGGAGCCATTGTGAGAGAACTGCCCCAGCAAGCTCCACCCTCATGGTCGCAGAGCAAGGATCGGGAGGGAGCTAGTAATCTAATGAATGAGCAGCTTTAAGGTGGGGACTGAGCTACCTTACATCTTTAACCCTCAGGGGCAGAGTGAGACCGTTTTTGGCACACTGTGTAAGTGGATAGCCACTTCAGCAGTGATCCCAGTGATAAGCACTTTACTGGGAAAGCTTCTGCTTAGCCCAGTTTAGAAGTTTAACATGCCTTTTAAGAGGGATGAAGAGAGATTTAGGGTCTCCACCCTGTGAGGTTTGAGAAATCAGTGGGGGCCTCCAGTCGTATCAGCATTGTGATTAACATCTCATACCCCAGAAGACCACCTGTTGCCCAGACAATATTCCACAAGATATATATACTGCTTAGTTTTTTGTTTATTTGTGTTTTTTTGTTTATTTGTTTTTTTGTTTATTTTGTTGTTGTTTTGTTTTTTAATTTCAACCTTTTCTGTACAGATTTTTTCTTTTCTTTTTTTCTTTCTTTTCTTCTTTCTTTTCTTTCTCCATTTTTCTAGTTTAAATACAATTGCTGTCTTTTTCAATATTTAGAACTTCATTTTTGCTAGTTTTTCTACCCCTATCATTTGATTTTTCACCCAATTTTATCCTGTAAAGTTTTCTGTTTGCTTGTTTTGGTTTGCATTATAGCATTTTTGTCTTTCATCTCTACTTGGTGGAGGTAGGGTATTGTGTCCAATCAGGTTAGCAAAGAGCTGCTGACCTCAAGGGAATGACCCAACCAGGCACCCCCAGAGGTTGGGGCTTTTTTGAGGTTGTGTCAAAGTACCCTACTATATACCTATATTGCTCTGTCTCCTGCTTTCTGTGCCTCTCTTCTTTTCATCAATATTCCCTTTTACCCACCCCCTCTCCTTTCTCTATTTTCTTTTCTTTCTTTTTTTTTCTTTCTTTTGTCCCTTCTTGCTCTTCACTCTTCTCATCCTTCTGGTCCTTTACCAAAAGGACTCATCAAAACCTTAGTCCACAGGAACGAGAACTTAAAGAGCAAGAGGAAGTGAAAGGAAAATTAGGGCAAGGAAACAGATAAAAGAAATCACTCATGAGCAAGAATCAGCAGAAAACTCTTGACAACATGAACAACCAGTCCAGAGCAACCCCTCCAAAGGACCATAAGGTAGCTACTGCAGAGGATTCCATGTATAAAGAAATGAAGGAAACAGCTAATAAAGTGGAAAATAACCAAAAGGAAATCCAAAAACAGAATCAAATAACAAATGAACAATATGAAGAATATAGAAAGCATATAGTGGAGCTGAAGGAACTGAAGCAGTCAATTAAGGAATTTAAAGATGCAATGGAAAGTATCAGCAACAGGTTAGATCATGCAGAAGAAAGAATTTTGGAGGTAAAGGACAAAGTTCTTGAGATAGCTCAGATAGTTAAAGAGACAGAAAAGAAGAGAGATAAAGCAGAATGTTCATGGTCAGTATTATGGGACTTTATGAAGCATTCCAACATACAAATTATAGGAATCCCAGAAGGGGAGGAAGAATGCCCCAGAGGAATGGAAGCCATACTAGAGAATGTTATAAATAAAAATTTCCCAAATATCACCAAAGATTCTGACACACTGCTTTCAGAGGGATATCGGACCCCAGGTCATCTCAACTCTAACCAAGCTTCTCCAAGACACATTGTGATGAACCTGTCCAAAGTCAAGACAAAAGAAAAGATTCTGCAAGCTGCCAGGAGTAAGCACCAGTTGACCTACAGGGAAAATCCATCAGAGTGTATGCAGACTTCTCTAATGAAACTTTCCAAGCAAGAAGACAATGGTCATCTACTTTTAATCTACTTAAACAGAACAATTTCCAGCCCAGAATTCTATACCCTGCTAAGCTAAGCTTTAAAATTGATGGGGAAATCAAATCATTTGCAGATATACAAACATTGAGGAAATTCGTCACAACAAGACCAGCTATACAGGAAATACTTCAACCTGTTCTACACACTGACCATCACAATGGATCAGCAGCAGAGTAAGAACTCAGAAATTAAAGGACAGAATCTAACTTCCACACTAATGCAAAAGATAAAACTAAGCAATAGACTCTCACAAAATAAGATGAATAAAATACTACCACACTTATCAATCATCTCAATAAATGTTAATGGCTTGAATTCCCCACTGAAGAGACAAGGATTGGCTGACTGGATTAAAAAACACAAGCCATCCATTTTCTGTCTGCAAGAAACACACCTGGCTTCAAAAGACAAATTAAAACTCCGAGTCAAGGGTTGGAAGACAATTTTTCAGGCAAATGGAATTCAGAAGAAAAGAGGAGTTGCAATCTTATTTTCAGATACATGTGGATTTAAAGCAACT
>CAUYPK010112358.1:0-18070 GCA_963574355.1 Loris lydekkerianus
CACTGAGATTATCATCCCATCACTCCAACAAGGTAACAAAAAACACCTGACTGAGCATGTTATATTATGTGTTTAATATATTATTGTTAAAATTATATGCTTTTGTATGAGCGTTTGTCTGTTTTGGCAGGTCACTGCGTGCTGTGGCTCTCTGACTCTCACAGTTTAAAATTTTGGCTCTTTGTGTCGAACTTGTTCGCCACCCCTGTTATAGACCAATATCACTAATGTATATAGACACAAAAATATTCAACAAGATCCTAACAAACAGAATCCAGCAACACATCAAACAAATTATACATCATAACCAAGTCGGTTTTATCCCAGGGTCTCAAGGCTGGTTCAATATATGTACATCTATAAGTATAATTCAGCACATAAACAAATTACCGTATATACTCGAGTATAAGCCAAGATTTTTCGGCACAAAATTTGTGCCAAAAAACCCGAACTCGGCACAAAATAAACTCGGCTTATACTCAAGTATATACGGTAAAAAAGAAAGACCATATGATTCTCTCAATTGATGCAAAAAAAGCTTTTGATAATATCCAGCATTCCTTCATAATCAGAACACTCAAGAAAATTGGAATAGAAGCGACATTTCTTAAACTAATAGAGGCCATCTACAGCAAACCCACAGCCAATATCGTATTGAATGGAATTAAATTGAAATCATTTCCACTTAGATCAGGAATCAGGCAAGGTTGCCCATTGTCTCCATTGCTCTTTAACATTGTCATGGAAGTTTTAGCCACTGCAATTAGGGAAGAAAAGGTGATCAAGGGTATCCATATAGGGTCAGAAGAGATCACACTTTTGCTCTTCGCAGATGATATGATTGTGTATCTGGAAAACACCAGGGATTCTACTACAAAACTCTTAGAAGTGATCAAGGAATACAGCACTGTCTCAAGTTACAAAATCAACATTCATAAATCTGTAGCCTTTACATATACCAACAATAGTCAAGCTGAAAAAACAGTTAAGGACTCTATCCTATTCACAGTAGTGCCAAAGAAGATAAAATATTTGGGAGTTTATCTAACAAAGGATGTGAAAGATCTCTATAAAGAGAACTATGAAACTCTAAGAAAAGAAATAGGTGAAAATGTTAACAAATGGAAAAACATACCATGCTCATGACTGGGAAGAATCAACGTTGTTAAAATGTCCATACTACCCAAAGCAATAAATATACAATTTTAATGCAATCCCTATTAAAGCTCCACTGTCATACTTTAAAGATCTTGAAAAAATAATATTTCATTTTATATGGAATCAGAAAAAATCTTGAATAGCCAAGACATTACTCAGAAATGAAAACAAAGCAGGAGGAATCATGCTACCAGACCTCAGACTATATTATAAATTGATAGTGATCAAAACAGCATGGTACTGGCACAAAACAGAGAAGTAGATGTCTGGAACAGAATAGAGAACCAAGACATGAACCCAGCTACTTACCGTTATTTGATCTTTGACAAGCTAATTAAAAACATTCAGTGGGGAAAAGATTTCCTATTTAACAAATGGTGATGGGTGAACTGGCTGGCAACCTGTAGAAGATTGAAACTGGACCCACACCTTTCGCCATTAACTAAGATAGACTCTCACTGGATTAAATATTTAAACTTAAGACATGAAACTATAAAAATACTAGAGAGTGCAGGGAAAACCCTTGAAGAAATCGGTCTGGGCGAGTATTTTATGAGGAGGACCCTCGGGCAATTGAAGCAGCTTCAAAAATACACTACTGGGACCTGATCAAACTAAAAAGCTTCTGCACAGCCAAGAACACAGTAAGTAAAGCAAGAAAACAGCCTTCAAATGGGAGAAGATATTTGCAGGTTACATCTCTGACAAAAGTTTAATAACCAGAATCCACAGAGAACTTAAACGTATAAGCAAGAAAAGAACAAGTGATCCCATCGCAGGCTGGGCCAGGGACTTGAAGAGAAACTTCTCTGAAGAAGAGAGGCTCATGTCTTACAGACATATGAAAAAATGCTCATTATCTTTAATCATCAGAGAAATGCAAATCAAAACTACTTTGAGATATCATCTAACTCCAGTAAGATTAGCCCATATCACAAAATCCCAAGACCAGAGATGTTGGTGTGGATGTGCAGAAAAGGGAACACTTCTATACTGCTGGTGGGAATGCAAATTAATACATTCCTTTTCGAAAGATGTTTGGAGAACACTTAGAGATCTAAAAATAGATCTGCCATTCAATCCTATAATTCCTCTACCAGGCCAGAAGACCAAAATTCACATTATAACAAAGATATTTATACCAGGATGCTTATTGCAGCCCAATTCATAATTGCTAAGTCATGGAAAAAGTCCAAGTGTCCATCGATCCACGAATGGATTACTAAATTGTGGTATATGTATACCACGGAATATTATGCAGCCTTAAAGAAAGATGGAGACTTTACCTCTTTCATGTTTACATGGATGGAGCTAGAACATATTCTTAGTAAAGTATCTCAAGAATGGAAGAAAAAGTATCCAATGTACTCAGCCCTACTACGAAACCAATGTATGGCTTTCATATGAAAGCTATAACCCAGTTATAACTTAAGAATATGGGGAAGGGGTAGAGGAAGGGGAGGGAGGGGGGATGATGAGTGAAGGGAGGGTGATTGGTGGGATTACGCCTGCGGTGCATCTTACAAGGGTACATGTAAAACTTAGTAAATGTAGAATATAAATGTCTTAACACAATAACTAAGAAAATGCCAGGAAGGCCATGTTAACCAGTGTGATGAAAATGTGTCAAACGGTCTATAAAACCAATGTATGGTGCCCCATGATTGCATTAATGTACACAGCTATGATTTAATAATAATAATTTAAAAAAAACAGATGCAAAAAGGCTCTTAGCCTCTAAGAAATAACAAAAGCTTTCCTTATATTTCATTTATGGAGCCTGCTCCCTAATAATAAATAAATAAATAAATAAATAAATAAATAAATAAATAAATCCATTTATTCTGTATAAAATGACTATATTAATATGAAACGTTTGTTTCCAAAAAGGAAAAAATGGGGGGCAGGTGCATTGGCTCCCACTTATAATCCTAGCATTTTAGGAAGCAAAAGTGGAAGCAATGATTGAGGCCTGGAGTTCGAGACCAGCCTGAGCAAGAGTGAGACCTTGTTCTCTACAAAAACAGAAAAATTAGCATGGTGTGGTGGCAGGTGCTTTAGTCCTAGTTAGTCAGGAGGCTGAGGCAGGAGGATCACTTGAGCCCAAGAGTTTAAAGTTGCTGTGAGCTATGAGGATACCACTGCTCTCTAGCCCAGGCAACAAAGAAAGATACTGTTTCAAAAAATAAATAAAATAAAGTATTACCATTTAAAAAAAATAAAAATAAAAAAAGGCAAAGCAGTGAGCACGTCCATTTTTTTCCCATTTGGAAAGAATGTGCCCTGCACAGACCACACTGCTCAGACGTCCTCTTCCAGTCTCCGTCACTAAGAATAAAAACAAAAAGGAGAGTCTTTCAGACTAAGAGCATGATGTCACAGTAGCAACAATAACCAAGATCTGATCAGGGAATTTTCTGTGTGCTCTAACCAGGGTGAGGAGGAGGACTGCAGCTAAATGTTAGAAGAGAAAAGGCCCTGTACAGGCAAAGGGCATCAGTAAACCAGAAAAGGATCTTAACTAGTTTGTGCCAAAGACATGGGCAGAAAATCTACACATACAGAGCAACAAGACCAAACCAAAAAAAAAAAAAAAAAAAAATTGTTTTCATAAGAATGTTGGTAGATTTAGCAAACTTGAGACAAACAGGCTCTACCGTGTCTGACCAACATGCACATGTAGTTAAGTAGTAAATTTACACTGATTAAATGTCAAACAAAACTATAGAAAAGGTTTAAAACCTTTATACATGAAGAATACCATAGCACGGTGAATCATGCATAAACATTTATAGGGCACCTACCACATTTTAGGAGTAGTGCAGGATAAATGGGATTCAAAGATAAATAAGACATAGCGAGAGCTCGTGAACTGCGAAGAGGAGAAACATATAGGAGCTTCCCATCAGTGAAGAAAAGAATGTTATCTGTGAGGACGGCAAACATAAATGTAGAGAGTACATGAACAAGGACTAGAATGTGATTTAGTTTGGCTAGAGGAGAGGATGCAATTTTACTATGATAGAAATTTAGGCAACCCAAGGTCCAGGGTTTCGTAACCCAAATTAAAATAGAATCTAACAAAATGTCTATATTTCTAACAAAACCCTTTTTAAAAGCCCATGAAATTTTAATGCAGCACATATATGTATATAATCAACACTTTAATAAATAACAAAAATAATCTAAAGCAGCCATCCAGACCAGCCCAACATGTAAAATCAATAGCCTGGTCCTCCCTTCCCCAACCCCCACAAGTATATTGTTAAGGAAGAATAAAAAACAAACCATTTCCTAACTTGGAAGGAAGCAAAGCCAAAGCAGCATAAATCTATAACTGCTCCTGAAGAATCGCCAGAGGGGAAGCAGCTGCTAGTTGTGGGCAGGAAGGATGGGCTAGGATTCTTCTTACCAGGCAGGAACACAGTCCGAGAAGGGAACCTACTTCAGCAGGCAGCCCAGGGATAGAGAAGGGCAGGTTGCCTTCCAAATCTGTAGGAAAGGCAGTGTAAGCACTACCTAACACTGTACACACAAAAATAAATTTGAGAAAGATTAGAGACATAAATACAAGAAAAGAAAGAAATAAGATATTTCTACAGAAGAATTTCTGAAGTGAGATTAGAAAAAAAAGAAATTGACTAATAAATCCATATAAACATTAAAAACTGATTTACAGCAACACTACCATAAACTAATTGGAAAGCCAACCATGGTCTAGGCAAAAAGATTTACAACCCACATATAATCTGGCAAAGGACTGGTATCCAGGATATATAAAGGCCTAAAATCAATAAGTAAAAGACAAACAGGCTAGTATGAAAATGGGCACAAAACGAAAAACAATTCAGAGATGAGGATACTTGAATCACCAGTATGAAAATATGCTAAAGCTCATCACAGTCAGGAAAATGAAATTCTAAAACATGAGATTCCAATTCACATCCACCAGATTAGCAACATTAAAAAAAATTACAGGGAGGGTGGCGCCTGTGGCTCAAAGGAGTAGGGCGCTGGCCCCATATGCTGGAGGTGGCAGGTTCAAACCCAGCCCTGGGCAAAAACTGCAAAAAAAAAAAAATAAATAAATAAAAACTACAGGCACTTGGAGCACATATGAAAGTAGAGAGAAGAGCACAAAGAGGACCTGTGCACCACTCGTCAAGGAAGTGCCATTCATGACCAATCCTACGCATCCCAGACATCAGAGCATTTTTTTTCTGTAAATATTTTAGTTGTATTTTTAAAAGGTGGAGAAAAAAATTCAAGTCAGATTTACTGAGGTATAATTTACATATGGTAAAATTCACACTTTTTAGCATGCAGTTCTATGAGTTTGACAAACCACCACCATGATCAAGATAAAGAATGTTTTCATAATCCCCCCCAATTACCTGCTGCCCCTTGGTAATCAACCAGCTACCATTTCCGCCAGGTCCAGGCAATCACGATTTTCTAAGTTTGGAGCATTTCTTTGTTTTTTTGGTTTTTTGGTCCTATTCCTATAGTTTTTCCTTTTTCAAAATGCCAGGTAGATGGGATGAGTCTGGCTTTTGAGTCCGGCTTCTGTCACTTGCAAGATGAATTTAAGAGTCACCCACCTTGTTGTCTGTGTCACCCTATTTCTATTGCCAAGTAGTTCTATGTGGTTCTATGAAGTGTTGTTCATACATTCACCAGTTACTTGGGTGGTTTCCAGTTTTTGGTGATAAATAATAAAATTGCTGGCTCAGCGCCTATTGCTCAAGTGGCTAAGGTGCCAGCCACATAAATCAGAGCTGGCGGGTTCGAATCCATCCCAAGCCTGCCAAACAATGACAACTACAATCAAAAAATAGCCGGGTGTTGTGGGGGGCACCTGTATTCCCAACTACTTGGGAGGCTGAGGCAAGAGAATAGCTTAAGCCCAAGGAATTGGAGGTTGCTGTGAGCTGTGATGCCACAGCACTCTACCCAGGGCAACAGCTTGAGGCTCTGTCTCAAAAACAAAAAGAAAAACAAACAAACAAACAAAAACTGCTATAGGCATTTGCTAACCAATTTTTACATGAAAATAAGTTCTTATTTCTCTTGACTAAATATCTAAGGGCCTTTACTGCTGGGTCATATGGAAAGCACAAATTTAACTTTACAAAAAACTACCAAATGTTTTGCCAAAGTGGCTGGTATCAGTCTGCATTTCCAACAGAGGAGTATGAGAGCTCATTTACTAGGTAGGCATCCTTGCAAACAGTATTCTAATTAGTTTAATCTTGGCTATTCTAATAGATATGTAATGGTATCTCACTGGGGTTTTAATCTGCATTTCTTTAATCAACACAATCCAATCAATAAGAAATGAAACACAGAGAAAAATATTAAAGGTGGGTTAAGGCTGGGTGGTAGATGAAATGGTGTTTATTTTTCCATTTTTCTGCTTGAAATATTTTCAGAGATATTTAATAAAATGTCTTTAAATGGGGCTTAAATCTTCCTTTATAACTCCTTATACACGGCCCAAACAAAATCATTTAACTCCTGTTCCCATAAAGACATTGTCCTTTATGCAAATACATCTGCAAATAGTTTTGGGGGAGGAGATGATATTCTAAACAATGAGCTAGGATTTCACAAAATCGGTGTAATATTTTCAAATATTTATGCCCTGTAAAATTTTAGTACTAAAACTTACTGAAATGAAATCTTAAACTAGTTACACTGACCCTTGGTTAACGTGTTTGAACTGCATGAGTGCACCACCCGGGAGGCAGCAAGACTGTCGAGTGAGGATGAAGACCTTCATAGTGATCCACTGCCGCTTAATGAATACTAAATGTATTTCTCTTCCTCACGATTTTCTTTTCTCTAGCTTACTCTTTTGTAAGAATACAGTATATAATGCATACAACATAGGAATTATGTGTCGATTGAGGGCTTATGCCATTGGTAAGACTCTGGTCAACAGTAAGCTACTAGTATTAATATTATAGTTAAGTTTGGGGGGGAGTCAAAAGTTACACTTAATTTTCAGCTGCACAGGGGTCTCCCAGCTCCTGTGTTGTTGAAGGGTCAACTATAGTGTGATAAGGTGAAGTAAGTGAGTAAATTAAATCTTCAGCTTTGATATTTTGTTTTCATTATGTTTTCCATAAGATTTATTATTTAATAATGCCCAGGAGAATACAAAGCATACAAGTGTTGTAGTTTATATTAGCTAAAATAACTGGCTCTCCATCATTCTTAAAGTTGTACACATACTTTTTTACAAGAGAACTCTTAAATCATGAGCATATTTACAGAAGAATATGATCTTAATAAAAGTCATTTCACAAAAAAATAAGCTCTATTCAGGAACTACATATATTTAAGTATTTATTGCTCTGATCCTTGCATCTATATACCTGCTGATTATCTGATGAAATATTTATTCTGAAGAGTACAACATGAAATCAGCTTGCTTAAAAGTGAGTCAATTCTATCTTTCAATAATAAAACTGACAATAACCCACAGGATAAATAAATTCTCATCACCATCTGGGACCGTCTTATGGATTTGTGCTTTCACCACCCTTCCTTCAATAGGAAAAAAAAATGGCAAAGAACAGTTATGTAAATGCATTTTACCTTACACTTTACTATATACTTCTATGTGATGTGTAATAAAGCCTTGTTTCTTTTAAACTCCAATTAACATTTATCCAACTAGACTGAATAGTGCGCCCTCACAGATGGGCTGGAATAGGGTACACACTTAGCAAAAATAGTGTCTGGGTGGGCAGCGTCTCTGGCTCAACGGAGTAGGGCGCCCGCCCCATATGCCAGAGGTGGCAGGTTCAAACCCAGCCCTGGGCAAAAATTGCAAAAAAAAAAAAAAAAGTGTTTGGGTTTTTTAGGGTTTTTTTAAACTTCAAATATCATACCTCATTAATGTGAATACATTTATCTAGGTACTAAAAATGACTTAATGGACATGCCTTAAATTCTCACATAAGGTATATTAGTCATATGAATCATTGCCTTCTAAACTATAACTCCCTTGGGCCAAGTGCCACCCACAACTCCTGTTCAGAGGGTGGTATGCCAGCTGACGCCCTCCCTTAACACACAGAGCACGGGGGCCACTTGACACACAGTGGGCCCATCCACACAGGCTAGTCTGTCTCCTAGGCACAGAGGTTCTGAGGATGAATAAGAAGGGAAAGATTCTAATGCTATTTATAAAATGGACTCATCAGAGTTCAGGGGAGGAAGTGGGAGAAGTCTGGAGCAACTCCCAGTTTTCTAATTTGGGTAATTAAGAAAATGATGCAACCAGAAGGAAAAGAAATAATTGAAGAGATCAGGCTTTAAAAAAAAAAAAAAAAAAAGTTGAGTTGTAACTTAAATGCAGCAGAGTACTGTGCATAAATCTTAACTTTGCCACTTGATACATTTTTACACACATGTACAGCATAATAGAGTACTGTGGCATCACAGCTGACAGCAACCTCAAACTCTTGGGCTTAAGCAATTCTGTTGCCTCAGCCTCCCAAGTAGCTGGGACTACAGGTACCCACTACAACACCCAGCTATTTTTTGGTTGTGGTTGTCATTGTTGTTTGGTGGGCCTAGGCTGGATTTGAACCCGCCAGCTCCGGTGTATGAGGCTGGTGCCTTAGCCACTTGAGCCACAGGCACCGAGTCAAGACAGAACATTTCTAGAACCTCACTGGCTCCTTCCTGCAGGATCCGGCCCAGTCAACAATGTGTCCACCTCTCCAGCTGCCACAGACAGTACCACTGTTCTGACTTCTATCACCACATGCTAGTTTTGCCTTTCTTGAAAAAAATAAAAATAAGTGTGTGTGTATGTGTGTGAGAAAGATAGTATAAGGATGGTTTATTACTTCCACTATTAATAATTATTAAACACCTATGTGTTAGTATCTACATTAGGCATCGAGAATACCAGGATAAAAAATGCTCGGTCTCTACCCTGAAGACAGGGACAGGTAAATGATTCACTACATTCATAAGCATCCTAAGATCAGCTTGTGTCAGGTGCTAAGGAGAACACAGGAGTAGTAGCTCCTTTTGCTTAGGGAGGTCATGGAAAACCCCAATAAAGACTGAAAAATTTGCTAAATTCTATATTCTGCAGTTGGATGATAGACAAATGTTGAAAGATTTGCTAAATTCTATATTCTGCAGTTAGATGATAGACAAATGGGGGGGTTAATACATTATTCTCTCTACTTTTGTTTGTGCTTTAAAATATGTCTATAATAAAAGTTTTGTTTTGTTTTGTTTTGTTTTAAATTTAAATTGTGTCTTGAAGCATGACTAAGAGATAGACAGTAATAGCATACCAGGCAGAGAAACATGAAAAACAACGGTGCAAAGGAAAACTACAGTGTTTTTAGGGAGCCACAACTCATTTGGGGGAGTAGCAGGGGTCAGGAATGAAAAGCAGGCCAGGCCTAGATCATTAAGGTCCTTGCATTCCATGCTAGGAAAGCTGGGCTTTATCCTAAGGCAAGTAAGTGGGAGCTATTAGAGAAACTGTGTTGAAGAAAATGATCTCATCAGAACTTGTAGTTTAGAAGGTTGTTCACACATTAGTACAGACTAAAAAGAGACTAGACCAGTGATCTGTGGGAGGTTACTGAAGTAACCCTGCAAGAGATAGTGAGAATCTTAACTGAGGTAATGGTAATAAAAATGAAGGGGGCCAGCACCCTGGCTCACATCTGTAACCCTAGCTCTCTGGGAAGCTGAGGTGAGTAGATTGCTTGAGCTCATGAGTTCGAGGCCAGCCTGAGCATGAGTGAAACCCCATCTCTACTAAAAATAAAAAAAATTAGCAGGACGTTGTGGCAGGCATCTGCATTCTCAGCTACTGGGGAGGCTGAGGCAGGAAAATCTCTTGAATCTATGAGTTCACGGTTGCTGTGAGCTAGGCTGATGCCGCAGCGCTCTAGCCCAGGCAACAGAGTAAGATTCTGTCTACACACACACAAAGGAAGAAAGACAATGAAGAGAACTCAAGGTTGTAATACGATTTATTAAAAACCACCCCATTGTTCTTTGTCAACTAAGCTAAAAATTTTACACAAAGGGCTATGTTACACAGCAAACAGTCAAACTTAGTTCTGTTGAATCTATACTTAATTTTGCTATTTAAAACTTTCTCCACATGGCCTCGCAGCATTTAAAAACATTTTTCCATGACACTTGCCTCTTATAATTGGTTTCAGGTCAATTAAAGTAACCAGGGTAATTAATTCAGAAGTGTTAACACCTTAGCAGGTATTTCCTGAGAGCCCACTGCCCTTGCTGCTGTCATCTGGAGAGTGTGGCAGCTCAGCGACAGGGTGGGGTGAGTTCAGGTAAGCACCATTCTGCAAATAAGTCGATAGCCAAAGACAAACAAAAAAGGAATTCCAAGCTAAGACCAAAAGCTAAGCTGAAACCAAAAGTTTGAAGTTCATTGAGAGCATTTTTTGTTGATGTCTCAGTAGATTTTACAAATCATCCATCCCCCCCAAAACTGGCACAAAATAGTATCCCTCAATAGCTTCAGTACCTTAAGTTAGCTTTTATACACATACACAACAAGGCAAATCTACTCTGATCTTTTACTGTATTAGAGAACACAGAAGATGCCAACTAAAACAGCCTAAATGCATTAATACAATTTACACTGATATATTCTTTATTTCATTCTGGTCTCATGCCTTTACTTGGCCATCTTCATTAGAATGAAGTAGAAAAAACACTGGTGTGAAATCTTCTATTTCTTCAGTTACAAATTTTGAACAAAACGGAAACTCACTTATTCTTCCTTGGGTATTTGAAGTTCAAATACTGCTATTTCTACTCCCTGTCTCCATCACTGATAACTGCTGAAGTCGGGAAATCTCATTAGAATTTGCCACCTCCCAGTGCTCAGGCAGGTCGACCTACTTAGCAGCTTAGTCTACTATTTTTTGCCTGATTATTGTGACAGGAAGAAATAAAACCTTCATTCCCAAAGACCAAAAAAACAAACAAAACCCAACCTAAATCACAAATTTAGTGTTCAACAGATCTTCCCACTACCTACAGCAAACAGGCTGGAGGATCAAATGACCCCGGGCAGCAGATGTAAGTATTTATTCAGAAACTTAATGAGAAAAATCCACATCAAGGACTTTTGTGCACAGTATTGTCATAGGTTCCTAAAAAGACTCTCAAAGCAAAATTGGAATAAATGCCAAGAGTAATAACATTCACTACACCTTATGGTTTTGTGTGCTTCACACATTCTTAATAAAGTACACCAGAGATAACATTTCTAAACCAAACATCAGTTTAAGGTACAGGAAAAAAATTAAGTTAATGTTGTTTTTATATGCCACATTTAATTTAGCAATATATACTGTTACATGAAACAAGATAGTCTTCAAAACCAATAGTCAAAGAAATAGATTTACTATTGCATAATATCCTAGGGAATTTAGAAAGTATTGACTGCACACAGCAGAATGTGAGAACGGATGCTGCTCTGAGTTTCTGTGATTTACTTCAGGCTTCCATCTGCCTCTCTACTCCGTACAACTGTTTCTCTCCACCTTTGTTCTTGGGCCTCCCTGCAGAAATAAGGGGACAGCCTAAAGAAATTAACTCTCAAGCATGCCCCTGAAAAGAGCCTCTGTTCTCTGACACCCATGGGTATTTAGCAACAAAATGACAGTATTACTATTTATATCATATTTTATAGTTTACAAAATCTATTTTATATATAGCAGAGCAGATATTATTATTCCTTCTTTACTACTGAGGGTACTGAGGATAGGAATAGCTGACTATTTTGCCTAAAGTCAAACTTCATGGTACCCTGGAAGTTAAAGAACTCTGATAGCCTAACAAGTAACTTGATGCTAGTGGTAAAATGATAGTGATGGATGATAACCCACACAATAAATATCTGTAAGTCCATACTGATATAGTCAAAGAAATGAATATATAAACAAATAAGGGAAAATAGCCCTTGATTATAGTGAATTCCAATTTTTAATAATAAATGCTGAAGGAATGACAGAAACAGAAAATCACCATTTGCCAAACCCCAGAGAAATAACTGTTGGAAGCAAGACTCTTCAATGGCTGCTAAAATTAGTGGGCCAGAGTATAGTGAGAAACAAGACATCTGCATACTTCAGAATATCTCCCAACAAGATACTTACTAATCACAAAGGGAAAAAGAGTAACTGTAATGGAGAAAGCCGACACATACCATCTTAACCATGCGATCAAAGTGATCAAAGTAACCTATAATAAGACGACACTGTTGGCCAGCATTCTTCCTTTCTCTGGGAGGCCAGGCCACTCTGTCGCTCCTCTCCCCGCCCCCCGCCCCCCACCACCATCTTCTCTTCTTTTGCTCCCTGTCCTCTTTTCTCTCTGTCTCTCATCTCTTCCCCCCACTCTCTTCCCTTTCTCTAATATAAAATACTTATAATTTTATCTTTAAAAAAGACATTTTCAATATCATAGACCTCCTAGGATAAGGAACTGAGAAAGACCAAACATCTCTTCTGTCTTTCAGAGACACTCTAAAAAAATATTAATAACTGGCTAGTACTCTTTAAAAAGTGTCAAGGTCACAAAAACAAAGACTGCAAAACTATCCCAGAATGGAGGAACCCAAGAAGACACAAAAACTAAATGCAACGTGGAATCCTGGGTTAGCTCTATGCTATTTTTGCAACTGTCTTTTAAGTCTAAAATTATTTCTAAATAAAAAGTATTTTTTAAAATGTTGGTATTAATACTTAGAACCTAAATCACATCATCCAGAAATGCATTTTGTTTCAAGTCTGAAAGTTTTACCTCCTGAATCTTACCTCCTCTGAAAGATTAAACATTCCAAAATATTAGATTACTTTAAAGATTTAAAAAGGAGAGTTTAGATGAGATTGGGTGCATTCAGGGTGGTATGGCCACAGACTAAAAAGAGTGTAAGTAGTAATAGTCAAAGTAAAATCTGCTTATTTCTCCTTCATTAATAATTAGTGATATAAATGACATATATAAATGACAACATATATATATATATATATGTTTATATGTACTGTCATATATATAAATGACAATAAATGATATATATAAATGACAACTTTTCTCCAATAAGGACAAAAGATTTTCTATGCTAAAAGAATCCAAATAAAGCCTATCCAATTAAAGCTAGCATAGACTTGAATAATGTGAGAGAAATATACCAAAGCCTTTTAAAAAGACTATAAATTCTATAACCCAGTGGTTCTCAACCTTCCAAATGCCACAATGTATTTTCATTGTTAAAAAGGGGTCACAACCTACAGGTTGAGAACCGCTGCACCTCTTTACAAGAGAAGGGATCAAAGGGCCTGGCTGATTAGTATGAAGTGACTAAGCTTCTCATGCCATGTAATTTGATAAGAAGCTAAACAGGGAAATAAATTAAACTATGATTTACTTTTTTGAAGTCAAAATAAGAAGGAAGTGTTTTGTTTTTTTTTTAAAGATTGGCACACAGAGTATTTAAGACTATGATATTTACAATGTTTTGTGCTGGGTCAATACATTAATGATACAATTTATCAGAGGTAACTAGTAAGTTACACATGGAAAAACTTGCAGCAAACCCAACATGAATCAACCAGAATTTAACCCCAAAGAATTCTTGCATTTTCTTCTTCCAAACTACAAATCTAGTAAACTAAATGGGAGCTCTAAAAATAAAGACACAGTCTACAGAATCTGGCAAATATGTCTCTAATATGTTGGGAAATGAAAAAAAGGAGGAGGAAAAAGGCACTTAGGATTTAAATGTCAAAATTACTCTCCGTGTGAGTAGTCAGTACCCTTTCAAAAGCATTTATTTCCAAGTTATGACTCACGATAGAGAGAAGAGATGAGAAAGAGAAGAAATGACATGGTCAATATTATTGGCTTCACGTACTTAAGATTTTCATACAAAATAGAAGCTCTTTAAAAAATTATTGTCAAGAATGAGCCCCTAATTAAAGAAGGACAGAAAATACATTTAAAGGTCACAATGTAAGTACAAGAGAACAAAAGCATAATTATAGTTTTAAAAGCAAAGCAGGCTAAATAGGCCCTTAAATTCCCTATTGGAGCAGTTACCATACCAGGGAAGCTAGATATACACTACGACTTTACACAGGCTTAGGTCAAAGAGCACCGTTTTAGCTACCCAATTAGCCTCCTCTGTCTGATCCACTATAGTAAGTGAATTATTTATACCTACGTAAATGTTCCTGATTTATATTTGGATATCCTAGCCCATGGATAGCATACCAGCCAACTGCAAAAGCGTAACTTCATCTGTGACACCAGGAACAACCAAACCTCACAGAAAGTCACAAAACTTTAGCTGTTACTCTATGGTAAGAAAAGGTACACTTTGATTGAGTGGGAGAGGGCAGTAGGGAAGATAGTTAGAGCATTTTAATTAAAAAAAAAATAAAGAAAAAACAATCAGAAAAATAATCTTGAAGAAGTTAGACTTCCAGGTAAGAAAACACCTTGAACAGAGGCTTTTGACTCGTACCCTCATCCCGCTGAAATTAAAATGCCAACACAAATATGAAACTGGGGAGAACTACACTAGTACTAAAAAACAGGGATGGATGCCTCTATGACAAAACTCTTGAAGAATGTATGCAAGATGTGGTCAGACAGACCTGGATGGAAGAAGGACGCCAGGAGGCAGCTAGAACTCGCCTTCCTGAGACAGGTGTGCCGTGACTCAAGGCAGAGACACCACAGAAACACCATTCCCAAGGGGGCAAGAACTAGGGAAGAGGGGAGCCACGGGGAAAAAAGAAGAAACCCTCCATCGAAACAATAACCTAGGGAATCAAAAGAATTTCTCTTACAAACAATGGGAAGTGATACTAAGAATGTGGATATATAACTACAGTGTATACTTCATATCATGGCTATTGAAATACTGATTGCTCATAGAAGAGATGAGAGTCAACTCCCTGCTAGGACAAGCTCTCAGTCTATTAGACCAACGAACAGAAATGTGAATGTGCATCAGCCAGGTCTCTTATGTAATATTTGAAAGGAAAAATCCATTTGTGTTCAAGGACTGTCAGGTTATTGCAAATGAATCCATCTTCAGGCCTCTATAGATGAGACATCTCCATGCATGAAGATGAAGAAAATTAAAAAATTAGAAAGAGTAGTAAGAGAAAAAAGAAAAAGAAAAAGCAGTGCACCGTCTAAGCAATGAAAACGGAAGAGGAAGAGAATATAGTTTTGAAAACAAAACTGGAAATAGAAGTACACTTTAATTAAAATGGCACTGGATAAGATTAAATTAGTTAGAAAAACAGAGTCTTTGAAACAATAGATTAAAGATCTGATACTAAGAAACCTTCTGAGTTTTGGCTAAGAGTAATGTAGAAATAAGTAGAGCATGTGAAGAAATAAGACAATAAGAAGAGAGAGGAAAAAGTAATAGCAGAAGTAGAAACTACATGGAAGATAACCCAATAGAAAAATAAGCAGAGAGAGCAGCGGTTCCCTGGGACGTGGAGCGGCGGCTGTCTTCCGGCAGTGGTGCAGCCAGGCATAAAACTGTGTGGAACTGTGTATGCTCGCTACCTGCAGCTCTGGGCCCCTAGCACTCTACTCCGCCCTCACTCTGAGATCTGGAGGCCTGTCCCCCAGGAGTCCGGATTCTTGGGTGATTTCTCGTGGGGTGTGGACAGTGCCTGAGCTGCGTTGACTCTGGGGCATAGGAGCTCGGAGAGGACGGTTGGCTGGGAGGGAACCACTCCAGAGAGGCGGTTCACTGGGACGCGGAGTGGCGGCTGTCTTCTGAAAGTGGTGCAGCTAGGCATAAAATTGTTTGGAACTATGTGTGCTCACTACCTACAGCTCTGGGCTCCCAGCACTCTACTCTGCCCTCACTCTGAGATCTGGAGGCCGGTCCCCCAGGAGTCTGGTTTTTTGGGTGATCTCTCAAGGGGGGTGGGCAGTGCCTGAACTGCAGCTGCAATACAGCTCACTCCTGGATATTCTGAAGCCACACCCCCTGTCTCCCTGGGCAACCAGAGGAGGGCACCCATGAGTAAAGGATTTGCCTGAGGTGACTCACAAACCCAGGAAGCATCCAGGGTGGGGCTGACTCAGAAAGCTGAGACTTCAACCCAGAGTAAATGTTTCACTAGGGTCGAACAGAAACCAGCTGAAAACAAGACAGAACCACCTAGCCCCACCACACCAGACAGAGCCCCAGTTTCTCAGGTCACAACACTATACAGACCCTCGACACCCAGGGGAAAAATCAAAGGGAATAAAACAACCAGGGGGCGGAATCAGCAGAAAAACTCTGGTAACATGAATAACCAGAATAGATCAACCCCCCCCCCCCCAAGGAAAGATATGGCACATGTAATTGAAGATCCCATTCATAAACAACTGGCTGAGATGTCAGAAATTGAATTCAGAATTTAGATTGCAGACAAGATTACTAAAATGGAATTAGGAATTTGAGGAGAAATTCAAAAGTTGTCTCAAGAATTTAAAGAATTTAAAGACAAAACCACCAAAGACTTAGACCCACTAAAGCAAGAATTTGCAGCCCTCAAAGATATGAAAAATACAGTAGAATTCCTCAGCAACAGAATGGAGCAAGCAGTAGAAAGGATTTCTGACATTGAAGATAAAGCCTTTGAACGCTCCCAAACTCTCAGAGGAAGAGAAATGGAGAGCAAAAACGGATCATTCTCTCAGAGAGCTCTGAGATAATTCAAAGAAGGCCAATATTAGAATTGGAATTCCTGAAACTGATGAAGTCGCCTCGCTGGGCACAGAGGCCCTTCTGCATGATATTATGAAAGAGAATTTTCCAGACATGCCTAGAGATTCTGAAATTCAGATAGCAGACAGCTTCAGAAACCCAGCACAACTCAACCCCAATAAGACATCCCCCAGGCATATCATAATTAACTTCACTAAAGTTAATATGAAGGAGAAAATTCTCAAAGCTGCCAGGCAAAAGAAACCCATTACGTACAAATGAAATAATATTAGAATTACAGCAGATCTCTCTGCTGAAACTTTTCAAGCCAGAAGAGGGTGGTCATCAACTTTTAACCTCCTAAAACAAAACAACCTTCAACCCCAGATCTTGTATCCAGCTAAACTGAGTTTCATTTATGATGGAGAAATTAAATACTTTAATGACATTCATATGTTGAAGAAATTTGCCATAACCAAACCAGCTCTTTAGGATATTCTCAGACCTATCCTCCATAATGAACAACCCAATCCTATATCAAAAAAGTAAAACTCACTCAGAAATTTCGGATCAAACTCCAACTTCCACACTCGCGAAAGGACTAAAAATGTCCACTGGATTTTTGAAAAACTCGATTCCCAAAATTTCACCAAACTTATCAATATTCTCCATTAATGTGAACGGCTTAAACTGTCCTCTAAAGAGGCACAGGTTAGCTGACTGAACTCAGGCCGGATATTGGTTGCACACAAGAGTCACATCTTAACTTAAAAGACAAATACAGATTCAGGGTGAAAGGATGGTCATCCATATTTTAGGCAAATGGTAATCAGAAAAAAGCAGGGGTTGCAATTTTATTTGCAGATACAATAGGCTTTCAACCAACAAAAGTAAGGAAGGACAAGAATGGTCACTTCATATTTGTCAAGGGTAATACTCAATATGATGAGATTCAATTATTAGTATCTATGCACCCAACCAGAATGCCCCTCAATTTATAAGAGAAACTCTAACTGACATGAGCAACTTGATTTCCTCCAGCTCCATAATAGTCGGAAATTTTAACACTCCTTTGGCAGTGTTGGATCGATCCTCCACCAAGAAGCTGAGCAAAGAAATTTTAGATTTAAATCTAACCATCCAACATTTGGA
>CAUYPK010112362.1:0-15283 GCA_963574355.1 Loris lydekkerianus
AAGTCTTCCTTTTAAAAATAATGACAGGTCTCAGCTTAGTTCCATTAGCTAAACATGTAAATGGTTAAAAATCCTGAATCCTTATACTCCAAAATCCCTGATTATAAGGATTCAGGATTTATAAACATTTATTTACAAGAATTTACTGCCTTAAATGGGGTTTTCACTTAATTAAATGTGCCATTAAATATTGTGGGTTAAATAGTTCAGTGGAATACAGTTCAGCTCAGCCGCGACTTGTGGACTCAGCTAAAGCACCGCCCTCTCAAACAGACGGCAGAAGACGACTGAGACTACGTGCATTTGATTAGATGTGCGCGCACTGAATCAAATAACCTGTATTACCCGAGTATAAGCGGAGTTCAGGTTTTTTGGCACAAATTTTGTGCCGAAAAAACTCGGCTTATACTTGAGTATATACGGTATATATTTATATATGTAAAGCTAGATATATATTTATGTATATAAAGCTATATATATATATTTATGTACATAATATACATATTATAACATATATATAATATATATTATATATAATCATTATAATGTATAATTAAAGTAATTGCATTTCCCTCCAACTGTGATATTATTAGAAGTATTTCAAATACTTATTAGAGTTAAGACAACCTAGAATCCATGATGACACATGTGATCACACGGCAGCCTGTGCCCTGGAACACAGCGGGCACGTCTTCGTTTAGCCTCCCCGTCCATGAGCCCTGCCCACCCCGAGCTGTGTCAGGTCTCCACGCATCCTGCTCTGACATGGCACCAGCAGAGGCTTTCCTGGAGATGTGCGCTGGCTCTGCTTTTCTCCCTTGTGAGAGAGGCAGGTCTGCCGTGCTAGAGATGAGCTCCAAGTTCACTGTGTTCTTGATGCTTGTGTCAAATACCTTGCCAGGGAAACTGAAATCTCTGAATAATAAGTGAGGATGACAGTGAGAAATGCACTTTTAATAACTATCATTTCATCAAAATCTTACCAAGGGGACAAACATCTGTTTTTGTTTTCAATCCGAACAGGAGCCTCTCAGAACCAGGTTTTCGGAAAGCAGCCTTCTTCCCAGGGAGGGCTAGAGTCCACTGTGGCATGGATAGCCCCTCACATCTGCTGTCTTTCTTTTCAGGCACAAAGTGCCCCACACTCCGGCTATTTTGAGAATGTTTTTTCCAGGGTGTTTTTTTGTTTTTTTCTTTTGAGGTGGGGTCTATGTTGCCCAGGATGGGCTCAAACTCCAGTGCCTCCAGCCTCAGCAGCTAGCATTACAGGCCTCAGCAGCTAGCATTACAGCAGCTAGCATTACAGGCTCAAGCCACCATGCCTGGTTCAAGAACCTATTGACTGGATATGTCTTCCCTTCTGTCCTTCCCCACTCGCCTTCATCCCACATAAGCATTCCAGAATGTTCTCAGGAATGAATTAATCTCATCACATCCTCTCACTGTTCACCAAATAAACCCTCACTTGTGGCTTTCCTAACTCTCCAACCAGATTCAACTTAATTTTTCTTTCTGGCACAACAACTAAAAAACGCCAGGAAGGCTACGTAGACTGATGTGATGAAAATGTGTCAAACGGTTTATGAAACTAGTGTATGATGCCCCATGATCATATTGATGTGCACAGCTATGATTTAATTAAAAAAAATAAAAAAATAAAAATTTTCTTTCTGTCCCTGCCAACCCCAAACCACAATTAAACAAAAGTATCAATAGCTTTCGCCCAAATCCTATATTTTTCCTGCTCCTGGTTCTTTCTGTCTGAAAGAGACAGTCTTGATTCTCTTTAAATATTCCAAATTTTCAAATGTCTTAGCACAATAACTAAGAAAATGCCAGGAAGGCTATGTTAACCAGTATGATGAAAATGTGTCAAACGGTCTATAAAACCAGTGTATGGTGCCCCATGATCGCATTAATGTACACAGCTATGATTTAATAAAAAAAAAAAAAAAAAAAGAAAGAAAGAAAAGAAAAGAGGAAGAAAGGGTCCTTGATCCTCATTATGGAGGGCTGGTGCAAATCAATCTATTGCTTGGCAAAAACAAACTGTCCCATAACAAATCACAGGGTGATGGGCACATAAATTTAGAACCCGACACAGCAGCGGCTACCTGGCTCAAGCTCTGGGGGACAGATAGAAAAGGGGACAGCCCTACTCAGGCCCTCACCCCTGCTCAGCCTCCTGCTGCCTCTCTAATGTTTATTTGTTTATTCATTTTTCTTATGACAAAGGCATAGATTTTGTACCAGTGTGAAAACTGAGACAACTCTGGGTATTTAAAACAAAGGAGATTAATGCAGAGAATTGGCTAAACAGAAGGGACGGAAAGGCTGAGAAGCCACATAAGGAACGGCTCTGGACGCCATAAGGGAGTGCTTTGTGAAGTCAGGGAGGGCTTTGTGAAGTGGCCTCCCTGCTCTACTTGGCTTCCCAGTTGGGGGCGGGAAAGCTCATCTCTAGGAAGGGGCTGAGGGCAGGAGACCAGGAGGTGGGCACTAATGCCTCCTCCGGAGGAAGCCTCCCCCACACCTTAGCACCCAAAGGTCCCTGCCATCCTACACAGCCCAGAGTGGGTGTTGGTCCCATGAAGCTTTTCCTTAGGACTGTCCCCTTGCCCCTCCTGGATCCTGCCTTGCTGAGACTCCCAGAGTAGAAATGCATTTATCATACTGTTATACAAATGTTGGGTGCTAGGAACGACTTCCCTGGGAAGCAATATTTCTTTGCAAAAAAACAAAAAACATAAAAACAAACAAAACAAAAAAATAAACCGCCGCCCTGACCAGACCACAACACTCTCCTGGGGTGACTTCAAACCTCCACTCTCTCCTCTGGGGCTCAGAACATCTCGGCTTAATGGGGTTTACTACAAGTCTGGGGAAAATGGTCCAGAACAGAAAAGGGTGAGTTACCGGAGTTAACAGAAAGAAAAAGAGAAGAAAAGGGAAGGAAGATAGGAAGAGAGGGAGGGAGAGGAAAAAAGAGAGGAAGAGAGAGAGGGAGGAAGGGAGAGAGGAAGAAAGAGGGGAAAGGAGGGAGAGAGGGAGGAAGAGGGAGGAAGGAAGGAAAGAGGAGAGAGCCCTGGGAGGGAGACAGGGAGGAAGGAAAGAAGGGAGTGAGTTGCCTGCCCCTCCCTGTCTTACAAGGGCCCTTTGGGACAGTGACAAAGCGCCCCTCACCCCCAGGACTGGAACCCACAGCTGAACTAAGAGGCAGCTGCACCTGACGCGACTGGCTCATGACGCCCCCTGCTGGAAGCAGCCAGATGCTACCGAGGAGAGAAGATGGGGACTTAACCTAGAGGAGCGATGTTGTTTAGGTGCCAGATATTTAATTCCTACCTTATTAAAAGGAAATTTGTCACCATTTGAAGAGAGCTGGTGTGACTCTGCCTTGATTTTCTGAGTGAAAATGACAGAGGACTAGGGGGAAAGATGCAAACTCAAGGACATCCATCAGTGCGGTGTCCAAAATCATAGAGCATGGGGTAGGGACAACCGTCCAAGTCTGAGGAACTGGTTCTGTGAATTCTATGCCCCCGTTGAAATTGGGTCACATTCTGAGGTTGGGGGTCAGGACATTTTTGGGGACAAAATTCAACCCAAGGAACTTAAAAGCAGGCTGGTGGCCGAGTGGTATGTTCCGCCAGCAGCACCCCAGGAGGCTGAGGACCTCGTCCTTCAGTCCTGCAGGCCCATCTGGGTATCAGAGTATCTGCCATAGAAAACGAGGCTAAGGGGGATTAAATTGCTTTGCTGGGGACACAGAGCTAGCAAAAAATTAAGCCAGGGCTTGACCCTGTGCTCAGGGATGTGCTAAAGAGCTAGGCTTGATCCCACAGTTGCAGGGAAATTCTTGAAGGAATTTAAGCCAGAAAGTGATTCCAGAAAAGTAATCCTGATAAAGCTGTGAAAAAAGGACAGGCCATCACGAGGCAGGAGGCAGGACTGGCTGGGAGGTCACCACTGCAGTGATCTGGTCCTGGGACAGGACCCAGACTGTGGTGGGCAGGATAACAGCCACCCAAGGATGTCCACACCCCAGAACACAGGGCTGTCTGGCTACCGCGGTTACCTCACACAGCTGAAGATTGCTGCAGGTGTGGTTGAGTCAAAGGGCTTCAGCCTGTGTGGTCCAGGTGGGCTCAATGTAATAATCACAGGGTCCTTGTAATACGGGGAGGAGCAGGCAGGTCAGAGCCAGAGAAGGAGATGGCTGAGGGAAGCAGAGGGTAGAGCCAGAGAGAGAGAGAGAGAGACTTGAAGACACTATGCTGCTGGCTTTGAAAATGAGAAAAGGGGCCAGGAGCCTAAGAATACAGGTGGCCTCTAGAAGCCAGAAAAAGAAATTTCCCGGAACATAGCCCAGCCAGCATCTTGATTTCAGGCCAGTAGACCCATTTCAGATTTATGAACCCCAGAACTGTAAGATGGTGAGCTTGCGGTCATTTGTGACAGCAGACACCAGGAGCTAACACCTGACCAAGGCAAGGAAGGCAGGTGTGGGGAGCAGGGGGCTCAGAGACATTCAGACCAGAGCACATCCCTCTTCTCAGTCTGTCCATTCCTCATGGGTCTCACCTTGACACAGAATGCTGAAGACTTGGCTCCATCCCCTCTGACTCATCTCCCACCTTCCTTCTCCTAAAGCCCCCTTCCCAGCCCCACCAGCCTTCTTCCCCGAACCCGGCCTTTTCACTTGCTCCCCCTCTCCACGCAGAATGCTATCTTCTCCTACCAAAAAGAAGTTTGCCTGTCTGCCTTCCTGTCACTGACGCTTCAGCTCAAATGTCATCTCCTCAGAGATAAAGGGCTTCCCCACTTCCCGGGCTAATGCTAGAGTCACCCTGTCACTCTCATTATGCTATTTTAATTCTCTGCATACTTATCACTCTTGTATTTCCCTGTCTACTTTGCTTATTGCCCATTTTCCGCTCAAGAAGGTGAGCCGTGTGTGAGTAGAGACCTTGGCCACCCGTGCTCTAGTGATTCCACAGTGCTTAGAGCAGAATGTGAATACAGTAGATCCCAACATTTGGATGGATGGATGGATGGAAGACTGGTAAATGGAAGGGAAGATAAAAGGATGGGTGGGTAAAAAGATGGATGGAAGGATGGAGTTATGGAAAGAAACATGAAAGTATAGGTAGATGGTTGGGTGAAAAAATAGGTGGAAAACTGGTGGGTGGAAGGAAAAGTGGAAAGTCTGGTGAATCGCAGAATAGGTGGTTGGAAAAATAAGTCAATGAGAAGACGGTTTGAGGGAAGGACTGGTGGGTAGATGACAGAATAGGTAGATGGAAGGATGTTTGGATGCATTAAAGATAGGTGGTGGAAAAATAAAAAGATAGTTTGATAGAAGAATAGATTGATGAAAGAATGAATGAATTGTCAATGAAAGTATAGGTGGATGGAAGGAAAGATGGAAGGATGACTCAAACGAATGAAGATGGCAAATGGAGGGGTTGGTGGAAGGATGGATGGTGGGTGGGTAGGCAGGAGGACGTGGATGGAAGGAAAGACAGAATGAATGGACAGAATAATGGAGGAGTGAATGAAGGATGTTTGGGAAGGAAGGACAGATGTAAATTCCACGCGGGTGGACACCAGACTGACCTGGACAACACTGATCATCTCTGTTAAAGGGGGTCTCGCTATTACACACCTTCCTGCAAAGATTGTATTGCTGAGTGACAGAAGTCAACTGGCTGTTTGTACCTTTAATCCTCTGAACCAGATTCCATAAGCATCTTATCTTCCCAGCAAATATCTATATTTAATAAACCCCCCATCTGATGCCTGGCTCCCCATCGCAGCCATTGACTTAGCTTCATCAGCAGGCCTTGCTAATCCTGGTTCAAAGCATTAGTATTCACCTCTCCCACCAGTGGTGGGGCCCCTCCATGCTGTGGCTTCCTTCCTTCCTAAAAAACACAAGACTTGCTCACCTCCCGTTAAAACCCGCAGGAAGCTCATAGAGCAGGTGCAGGTTCCAGGATCAAGTCCTTCCTATCTGGCCCAGCCTAACTCACCAGCTTCACCATCCTTCTCTGGCTCCTTCCCTTATATACGTTGCCGCCATGTGGAATTCCCCTCTATTCTGAGAACAGACCCTGCTCCCCAGCCACCGAGCATCTGTCACGATGTTCTCTCAACCTAGAATATCGCGTTCCCTCCACTCCAAAGGTTCCTCATTTGTGAAGCTCAACTGCCTTGTCACGGAAGACCCACTGCTATTGCAAATTAACATCTTCACAGTCTCTTGCTGAAAGCTGGTCCTTCTGAATTACCCACACTCTTGAAGGATACATCCCAATACCCAGACCAGAAACCTAGGAAGACTCCTGAATTTTGCCCTGCCCCATCCTTCATGCTCCATCATTCCAAGTGTTAGCAACCATTACCCCTATAGTCCTCACTCCCACATCCTCTCACCACTGCCGAGTCCCTCCCTGCCCCTTCCCTCTCCCTCCCATACTGGCTGCCCCTTCCCCATCTCACTTCATCTCCTCCTCACCCTATGGCTGGTTCCCACCAGCCCCTCTAGCCCGTGACCACCATCCCCTAAACACTGCCTTTCCACTACATGAGCTTTCTCTGCACCCCTTCTAAGCAATGGGTTCTCCAGCTCCTGGATGTAACAGAGACTATTCCCTCTGCTCAGAACAGGCTTTCTCATCGTGCTTTCCCAGGATGATCCTCCTCCGTCTCCTCTCCATCATCACTAACAGTAACAACAGCCAACAGCTGACATTTGTGAACTTGCTATGTGCTATACACAGTGCTAAATGCTTCACAGGCACATCCCAGTGGATCCTCACCATCTATGAAGTAGGAATTATTGTTTCACCCATTATAAAGACAAGGAAACTGAATCAGAGAGCTCAAGTAATTGGCCCAAGCTCTTGGCAACTGAAACTGGGATTCAAACCCAGGCAGTGTGCCTCCAGAGTCCCTTTTTAGCCACTACACTCTAGAGCCGAGCAGCCCCCCACCATGAGGCCTCATTCCTTGGGGAAGCTCTCTCTACTCCTGGTCGAGGTTTGCAGCATCCTCTTCTGGGCCCCCCCACAGCCAGGACTTTGATCATGGCATCTAATGTCTGCACCATAATCCTATGCATAGAAGATTGTCTGCAAATGTGGCCGCCAAAAATTCCTCCTAAGCTTGGATGCACATGGGCTCCTTGCACCAAGAATTGGCATGTATTTCCCCTCCCCTGGGGCTGGCCTATAACTTGTTTTAACCAATAGATCCCAGGCCTTAGAAGACTGGCCGCTCTCATTCCTCTCAGCCCTAGCTGCCATGCCATGAGGAAGTCCAGGCTAGACCACTGAACAAGAGGCCTTACAGAAACGTCCTCAAAGTCAAGGCCAACTTGGACATTCCAGAGCCACCTGAGTTGCTGCCAAACTCCCGGCTACACAATGAGCTCAGGCAACATGAGCAGATGACCCACCCAGCTGAGCCCCAACTGACCCATAAAATAGTGAGAATATCACAAACTATGTTGTTTTAAACCCCCAGCTTGGTTCATCTTTCAGCCTCAGTTTCCCCATCTAAAAAGCAGGGATAGTGATTTCTGCCCTCCAGGTTTGTGGTGATGATTATGTGTGAGGACCTTGCAGAGGAAGATGGTCGATTGTTGGTTTCCAGTTTTCAACTTTGGACCAGCCAAGAGGACAACCCTTCCGTCTGACTTTTCTCTCCTGTCTACTATGCCCTGGGTCTGGGCCACTCGTACGTCTGCACATTGCCCAGAGGCATAACCTCTGCTCCCTCTCAGTCTTCTTTGCCTTCGACCCTCCTGGTACCAGGCTCTGGTCCTGCGGGCAGATGTCTTCCATTCACCCAGAGCAGCAGGACCTGGGGTCCTGGGGGCAGGTGCAGGAGTCCAGAGAAAAGACTCCATCCAGATACTGATATGCCTTCGAGGGTAGGCTGTGGGTTGGGCACAGCAGGGACCTGACCCATTTCAACTACTGGTTATAAAATGTCTCTCTGCTGAGTGGTCTAAATTAATGCATGACTTGACCCAAACCTGGTCTCAGGTAGAAGAAATAAGATGTTCAAGGGATATCCCACCTGGAGGACACTCTTAAGCTCGTCTATCCCAGAAGTCACAGATTGGCGTGTCCCCAAGGAGCAGGCAGGAGAGAAAGGTGCAAGGCAGGTGAAAGTAAGACACAGCCATTGGGAGCTCCATGGAACACCTCCCAGGTGCATTGTGGTGATGTCAATAATTTTTTAAATTTAAGCATAACCTATATATGCATGTCAAGAGTAGTAAGTCATCCAGAAAGCAGATGAGTGCTTGCCTGGGGCCAGGAATCAGGGGTAAATGAGAAGTGACTGCTAACAGGTACCCATTGTCTTTTCCAGGTGATGAAAATGTTCCAAAATGAGATTGTGGTGATGACTACGCATCTCTGTGAAAATGCTAGAAACTAACTACTGAATCATATGCTTCAGTGCATGATTTTAAGGTGTGTGAATTATATGTCAATAATGATGAGGCTATGGGGGGGGGTAGTTTAGAGCTGGATGGATTTTCACAAAGTAAATTCCCATGAAACTACCACCCAGATTATCCAGAGAACCCTGCCAGCATCTCAGGCCCCCTCCCAAGATCATCTCATTTATGACACACACCGTCTCCCACTCTCAAAAGGTAACCGTAATTCTGAGTTCTGTGTAGACAAGTTTTGCTCAATCCTGATGTGTGCTTTCTGGGAAGGAAATCACTCAGCCTACACTCACGTCCAACCTTTTACACTCAGAGTGACATTTGTGGGTTCATCCGTATTCAGTACACAGCTGAGGATGAGGTTCCCTCATTTTCCTTGCTGGGAATATACAGTCATTGACATATCTGTAGTGATGGTGGACACTCAGGTGGCTTTGGTCTGAGCTACTGCAAATAAACTGCAGTGGGCATTCTCCCGGTGCTTGCCTCTTGGTGAGGACCCGCACACGCGTCTGTGCAATAACCATCCAGGAGTGGAACTCCGGGCTGTAGGGTGGCATACGTTCGGTTAGGTAGAAAGTACCAATAGTTGCTCCAAATTCCATTCATTCATGCTGTGTTTTAATAATCTGGCCAGCCTAAAACACACCCACAGGCTGTTTTCTGCCTGGGAGCTGCCAGTGTCAAAGTCCCCACCCCTACATTGTATAGCCATAGAAGAAACCCACAAAAACCCAAAAATCATCTAAAAGGTCATAGAGCAGTACAACCACGGACAGCATCTCCATAGGCAAGTCGAACCTGCCAAACCTCAACGTTCTCATCTCTAAAGCTCCTCAGTAATAACATCTCCTCCACTGGGATGCTGGGAGGATCACATGAAGCTCTGTCTGGAAGGTCCCAGCTTACAAGTGCTCTGCAGATGTGCATCACCACTGCCACCACTCTTGTCACCAACCACACTCCCTCCCTCTGCATCATGCTCTTTTATCAAAAGCCATTCACACTGGTAAATATTAACAGCTAAAAAAAAAAAATCATTTAATTAACAACGACAGTTTCTTATCCACAACTCATACGGCTAAGTTGTGATATCACCCCGAGTAAGTTCAAGTCCTCTGCTGTTGGAACTTCAAACCCTAAGATAGTTACACTTGGATACAGCTGTGTTCTATGACCCCACCCTAGTTATAAAATCAGTTATCATCATAACCCTGTGTGTTCTCTTGAAACTGTTTTTGAATCAGACATTAGTTCTGTTGTTTTAACTTCCGGTTACCTACTTTCATTAAGGGGTCAAGTTTATGTTAAAAGTAAAAAATAAATACATAATTATACTTACAACTTATGTGAAAAGTAAAACAGTTAAAAAGCCGTCAATTCTATTAAAGTCAAGCTTCCATGAAAAGTAAAAACGAAAGCAAATACATTCACGTTGCAAGCTTCTGGAACCTGCCACAATGCCAGGAATTGAGTTGGTGGTGTCCTTCTGCCAAAGGTTATCATTTGAAGACATGTCATTCTGGTTATGTTTTGAAATGGTTTCAGGGTCCATTAACCACTTTGTGGAGGCCTGAATTTTCCCAAGGTACCATTTTTGCCAAGAGGACCAATGGGCTGAGAAGGGAAATAGGAGGAGGGAGGATGAAATGTCCTATAAAACCCAGGTTTCATGACCACTGGGCAGATTAAGATTCTGTGCTCCTCATTGTTTATTTCCAGCAGCCTTGGAAAGGCCTTTTAATATGCAACATCATTGCAAATGGTCTAGAAAGAAAACCCAGCCTGGGCCCAATTTCTTGCCTTTGTTGTTGTTATTGTTAAATTCCCGTTTGAGGCATCTGAAGAGGACTTAAGAGTTTTTATGGTGGTGGCAGGGGACAGAAGATAAAACTGCTTTTTGAGGGAGGGAATTTTTCCAGCTGAGCTGGGGGATCAATTAAATCCTCAGCTGAGACATCAAATCATTAGCGCCTCCATAATCCAGGGTGGCTTAAACCCCCGCTTGCCATGCTGGAAGTGTAGGGGTCACCCTTCAACCCGCTATCCTTGCCACAACCGTAATGACAGTGAATGTTTACTGATTGCTTGCTGCAAACCCAGGAAGTGCCCTGCAGCCTCCTCCCCACTAGGGCGCTAGGAGGAGGCGCTACTGAACCAGAGAATGGGGTTTCCTACCTGAGGTCACACACTTGGAGGAGGCAGAGCTGGGGGGTCCATGTGGGTCTTCATCCATCCCCGGGGCTTAGCCACAATTGCAAATTCTATACCATTAAGTGATCGTTACCATCTTACCCTCGAAAATTTCATCAGCCCCGGGTGTTTAATAAGATCCACCCAGGAAGACAATTGGGCTTGATGACATTGAACTCAAAAGGAAATCTGGTTCTCCACATACATAAAGAGGGAGTTTAGACTGCAGAAGCCCATTACATCGCCTTATTATAGTGCCGCTGATTCCATAACTAATAGCCCATGCCCCGCCCAAAGCAATAGTGAGTCTTCCATGTCATTTCTGATAGCTTAAACGTCCCCACTGACATCACGGGACTTATTTTTTTCTTTCTAAATACATTTGCAAATGGTTGTTTCTCAGTCTCAAGTCAATACATCACAAATAGGAAAAGCCAGAGTCGCAGACAGCCTCACTGAATACTTTCTTTTTTTAAAGCTAGTTTTGGTTTTATTTATTTGTTTATTTTTATTTATTTATTTATTTATTTATTTATTTTGAGACAGAGTCCTACTATGTTGCCCTGGGTAGAGTGTTGTGGCATCACAGCTCACAGCAACCTCAAACTCCTGGGCCCAATCGATTCTCCTGCCTCAGCCTCCCAAGTAGCTGGGACTACAGGCACCCGCCACAACGCCCGGCCATTTCCTGATTGCAGTTGTTATTGTTGTTTGGCAGGCCCGGGCTGGACTAGAACCCGCCAGCTTCGGGGTATGTGGCTGGAGCCCTAGGTGCTGAGCTACCAGCACCGAGCTATTTAATTTTTTTATTTTTTGAGACAGAGTCTCACTCTGTCATCCCGGGTAGAGTGCCGTGGCATCATACCTCACCGCAATCTCAAACTCTTGGGCTCATGCACTCCTCCTGCCTCAGCTTCCCAAATAGCTGGGACTACAGGTGCCTGCCACAAGGCCTGGCTAGTTTTTCTATTTTTAGTAGAGACAAGGTCTCACTCTTGTTCAGGTTGGTCTGAAACTCCTGAGCTCAAGCAATGTACCTGCCTCAACCTCCCAGAGTGCCAGAATTGCAGGCATGAGCCACCACCATGCCCGGCCACCAAATGCTTTCCACAGGAATGAAGACTTCGCCCTATCAAGCAGGCCCCAGAGGAACATTGGACTCAAAAGTCATAGAGACTTGGTTCAAATTCCTGCTCTCGTATTTTGGAGCTGTGTGACCCTGAGTCAGGCCTTCAACCTCTCTGTGCCTTGGCATCACTGCCTGTGAGGCTGGATGCACCCATATCAGAGATCCATCACCAAGTAGGATTGACGCACACCGTGCACATCTGCAGATTACAGAGCATCATGCAGATGTCGGCTGAGATTCATCTTTTGCCAGCCATGAAAAACCTGCTGCCAAGATTTGACAGTTTGGATCTCCAGGCTTTTAATCTAGGTTAGTCTGTCTCAAGTTCAAACATATTGCCTTAAATAATTAATTTTTGTTCATACTTTTATCTTCAAAGCCCTCAATACCTGTGGTCTTAGGGAGGTGGTGCAATTGGAAGCAATTAAGAGCCCCTTGGAGCTAAACAGCAGCGGGTGGTTATGAGCTCACACCTTAGAGGAGTGGAAGGTGTCAACTGATGGCTGCCTCTCTGGAGAGACGTTCCATGTGACATCTCTGGGCCCTGGGTCCTAGAGTTAACCAGAGAAGTGTGGCTCCCCTGTATGCTAGACTATTGGAGCTGGAACTTTGAACTCATGTGGGCCAAGTCTGGAGGGAGCTGGGCATGGGGCTGAGAGGTCCTTCCTCTGCTAGGGCAGCCGGGGATTTGGCCGAGAGGTTCACGTGCACACCTCAATGCCTAGGCTCCTATCTTCGACAGGGTCCTGCCCAAGGGTAGTCTGTGACATCGTAATGCTTCACTGTCATGGGGGCCACAAGATGTACCAGGGCTGAGATGGCAGCTAGGAGCAGAGAGCCTATGAGAGTCACTCTGAAAATGTGACTCAAAGAGGAAAAAGGACAGCCCAGTGTGCCAGGGAGAGCAGGATCCCCAGGAAGAGAGGGCCACTGGGTCCTCCCAGGCCCACCAGCATATTATTTCTGTATTTGGAGCATATGCGGGACACAGAGGCCTTTGGAATCCACCAGAGCTCCACTTTCTGCAATGATTATAAAAGCCTAATTCCCAGTGTGTTCAGGAAGGCCCTTCTGCATGGGCAGTGTCACCTCTACCACGTTCTAAGCCACCGTGGTATAAGCCAGTCAGGAAACAGAAACCATCTGTCACCTCTGAACGTATCAGCAAGCCGTCATTCTCACATTTATTCATAAAACAATGAATTCATGGCTCGGCACTGGCCCCATGCACCAAGGTTGGCCAGTTCAAACACAGCCCCAGGCCAACCACAACGACAACTGCAACAAAAAAGTAGCTGGACATTGTGGCAGGTGCCTGTAGTCCTGGCTACTTGGGAGGCTGAGGCAAGAGAATTGCTTAAGCCCAAGAGTTTGAGATTGCTGTGAGCTGTGATGCCACAGTACTCTACCGAGGGCAACACAGAGTCTGTCTCAAGTAAATAAATAAATAAATAAAAATAAAAAACAATTCACCTTTAAGTTGCAAAAAACATATTTGCAAATTAATTTTGCTATGTTTATTTTTTTAATTACAGAGTCTCACTCTGTCATCCAGGCAGGACAAATTACTGGAATTACAGGCATGAGACATCATGCCTGGTTAATTTTGCTGTGGTTATAAGGATGGAACAGGATAGCAGGGTTTTAAGGGCATGGACTCAGAGTGTCTATGTTCAAATCTCATCTGCAGTCCCTTCAAGACTGTGTGACATTTGGCAAGTTGCTTGACCTCTCTGAGCTTCTTTTCCTCATCTATAAAAAGGTATATAAAGCACTTTTATTGTTAAGAAGGTTGACTGAGGTCATAATGAAAAGGAGGCAGCAAGCTCCCAACCATTTACTGCTCCATGGGTCTGGAAGAAAGACCATGGTCTCGACAAGATGAAAACAGTTGATTATTTGTTGAGAATGTACATTTGGATTGTTTTATGTAGATAAAAATTTTATACAAGTACATGAAAACAATGGTTACAGACTGAAACGTTCATGTCCCCTCAAAATTCACAGGTTGTAATCTTAAACTCCAGTAGGATCATATTAGGAGGTAGGGCTTGGGGAGGTGATTAGGTCATAAAGATGGAACCCTCATAAATTGGATTAGTGACCTTATAAGAGGGATCTCAGAGAGGCCTCATGCTCTCTTTTTGCTACATAAGGACACAAGAAATCAACAATCTGTAGCCTGGAAGTGCACCCTCACCAGAACCCAACCATGCTGGGATCCTGATCTTGAACTTCCAGCCTCCAGAACTGTGAGAAACTTCCATCGTTTATAAACCACCCAGTCCATGGGACTGTGTTATATCAGCTTAAATTAACCAGGATAACAGTAGGTGCTCATGTGGTGGGAACAGCATGAGCAGAGACCCAGAGGAGGGAAGTCTGGATGATAAAGCAATAAACTTAGCTTCGTTTTCTCAGTGGCTTACTTTGACAGCATTTTTGGAGAGAGCATTTAAATTTACACATATACATATTTTTTAACCCAAACGAGATCACACTATATTCTGTGCATGCTTTTTTCAGTCAACAAATTCCACCTTCTAATTCCAATAAGATTTCATCTCACCTAATATCCAGACCATATTCAAATTACCTCAATGGACTAAAAAATGTCTCTCATAGACAATTTGTCCAAACTGATATCCATCTAATTACTAAGTGGACAATTGATAGCTCACAAGAAGGTCCAAGATTCAAGACATTCAGGCAGTTGACTTAGGATAGAGAAAAGGTGGCTAAATATACATATTTGTCCATCTGTCCAATCATCCATTCATCCATCCATCTATCCATCTATCCATCCATCCATTTGTCCATCCATCCATCCATCTATCCATCTATCCATCCATCCATTTGTCCATCCATCCATCCATCTATCCATCCATCCATCCATCCATCCATCCATCCATCCATCCATCCATCCATCTATCCATCCATCCATCTATCCATCCATCCATTTGTCCATCCATCCATCCATCCATCCATCCATCTATCCATCCATCCATCCATCCATCCATCCATCTATCCATCCATCCATTTGTCAATCCATCCATCCATCCATCTATCCATCCATCCATCCATCCATCCATCCATCCATCCATCCATCTATCCATCCGTCCGTCCATCCATCCATCCATCCATCCATCCATCCATCCATCCATCCATCTATCCGTCCATCCATCCATCCATCCATCCATCCATCCATCCATCCATCTATCCGTCCATCCATTTGTCCATCCATCCATCCATCCATCCATCCATCCATCCATCCATCCATCTATCCATCTATCTATCCATCCATCCATCCATCCATCCATCCATCCATCCATCCATCCATCTATCCATCTATCCATCCATCCATCCATCCATCTATCCATCCATCCATCCATCCATCCATCCATCCATTGCTTCCTATATGCACTCCCATGACAGTTCCTATGCCAGGTACATAATTGACAAATGCTGGCTCTGGCTCAGACTTACCCTCT
>CAUYPK010112363.1:0-28908 GCA_963574355.1 Loris lydekkerianus
GCTTTCACATGAAGGCTATAACCCAACTATACCACAAGACTATGGGGAAAGGACCAAGGAAGGGGAAGGGAGGGGGGAGGTTTGGGTGGAGGGAGGGTGATGGTTTGGGCCACATCTATGGTGCATATTTTTATCTATAATAAAAATAAATAAATAAATAAATAAAAATTAAAAAAAAGAAAAAAGCTGGAAAGCCCTTCATAAGTCATGCTAGGGACAACAGTGTAATTATTTTAACAGCAGCATAGCCTGGTGAAGCAGCTATTTTCAACTCAGTAAAAATAGATTTTTTTCAGGTACATATGTTAAAGCAGACTGTCAGACCCTCCTCTGCCCAGGGTGGTTTCTTAACTGTCAGCCTGAAGACAAGTACCCTCTGTACCAAAATGTGTGTGCACATGAAATTCATAGGTATCCCAGTTGAAAATAACCTGAAGAAACGAGTTAGTCTCACTGTAGTTAACTCGGGGTGCATTTGTTCCTTCCCATCCCATCAGTCCCAGCTCTCGTAGGGGTGTTCTTTGCAATTACTGTTAGTATCTCTCCAGTTTGAATCATGGTTCTCAAGCACAATCAAAACCTGTCCATTCTAGTCCAGGAAACTGTTGGCAGGGTCTCAGAGGTCAAACCCAAGGGCTGAGTTTTGTTTGTTTTGTTTTGTTTTTAAGGAGTATTAAGTTCCCAGGCAGTTAGCTGCATTGGTATTTTGAAATGATGTCCTTCCCTCGCAGCCATGACACCCACTGCAGAGCCTAGGCACAGTCAGCGCATCCACCTGTGACACCTCTGCATTAGGGATGCGGCTGAGCACCCGGGAGGCCATTCACTGCTACAAACCTCTCTGAACATGTGCCCTGAAGGCTAGCGTCCTCTTGGGGCCCTGATAGTTTCTGTTGCAGCAAAGGAAGATAAGGCTGCCTGATTGAAAATGATTCTCTACTGTGGCCACTGAATTGAAGCCCATCAGGACCTGACCAGCCTAGCAGGTGGCTGAGCCTTCTGCATAACAGTCTGTGGGGATATGTTTGAGATGCTTTTCAAAGGATGCTATGTGAGGGTAAGGTACATGAAGTGGTTACTTAGGGCCTCCACTATTACAGAAGCCACTTCATGCCACAGTTTCTCTGCATGGGGTCACAGCCTATTCCTCAACATCTAACTCTGTGGAGCAAGGCAAGTTACCGAAACTCCCTGGGGCGCAGTTTTGCCCTCTGTGAAACAGGGATGCTAAAAGCAAATATTTCATAGAGGTTATTGAGAGAATTCAATAAAATAATATGCATGAAAGGTCTTAGCACAATGCCTGCCCAGCGGAAGCATTACCAGGCATCTTGCAGCCTCCACAGGAAGCACTCTGCCAGCAGGAAGAGAAACCAGTCTTGTCCATGATCCAGCACCCACACCATGCTCAGCCTGGCTGGGCCTCCTCGAATGGCCTACTGGAAAAAACAGGTTCCAGAAACATCTGTGTCAAGTCAACAAGACCGTCCACAGCATGTGATCACAGTCTGTGCTATAAAGCTGTAGTCAAGAGGGACAGTGGGGTCTGACCAGGAAAATCCAGAGCTCTAAGACCCAGGACTCAATTTTTCGGGACAATTCAAGCTGGCTCCTTTAGGGACCCTGTCTGTGGGGTATGCTTGGCTCCCTGGAGAACTCACAGACCTCTGACCTCCACCCCTGCCAGCTCCTAAACTCTGTCATCTGATTACTCTCTCATAGGTGGGTTTCCCTAGGCAGGACCATAATGCCACCTGCCCCCAAGGCCGGGGAACATTGGCAGATGCCACCCGAGTGGGGACTCCATCACAACTTTGGCTCTGCCAGGAAGCCTCCCTTTGGCTCAACTGGCAAAACTGTTCCTTCTGTGCTCCAGTATTCAGAGTGAAAGCTAATGAGGGTCTGGAGACCAATCAGGAAAATAACCACCAGTTTTAGTAGGACGGACAAAAGCCAGGCAGGATGAATTGGAAAGTGCCGGCTGAGCTGAGAGGCTCAATCCAGCTCAGGTCCTCGGAAGCCACCACGAGGACCCATTTGAGTATGGGTTATCAGACGGGTGTGGTATTTAAACACCTCCAGTGCCACCTGAGTAAATGTTGGGCCAGGACTCTGTGTAGGTCCCACAGTGAATACTCAGAATGAAAATGGGAGAAAGGGCCACAGCTGGAATAAAGGAAGAGAAAGCAAAGTTCCGAGGCTGTGCAAGGAGGAAAAACTGCCAGGGCTGGCCGTCAGTACAGTGCCGAGGACAAACAGCGTCAGAGAAACTTTCAGGAAGACCGATACGGAGCTTTAAGTCATTCTTTTGGGAACAGGAAAGATTGAGGGCCTTCAGAGGCAGAACCAAGCTCTTTAGCTTTCTGTCTGGCTGAAAATGATTCCATATGGTTGCCAGGGAAGATATACTGGCAGGGCCTCTAAACAGAATTGGTTTTAATTTACAACCTGGAATGCTGGGGGAAGTTATGATTAGCAATTACTTAAATTATATTGGGCTATTTAATTTCCATTAGGCCTTTTCCCACTTAACCAAAGGTAAAGAAATGAAAAATTGTGTTCGCTTTTAATCTAAAAGATTATTACATTAAATTTGTACATAGGTCTTCCATCCTAGCTGAACCATCAACTTCTGTTTTTCTATTAACACATAGAATTAGTCAACAGACTCCCACCCCCTAAAAAACAAGGGGAAAAATATCTTTCCAAATGACAGGGGTTTTTATATGAGGTACTGAGAAAATCAATGAGTTCTTGCAGCTTAAAACTTGATGGAACTTGAGTGTAACAGTGGAGAGCAGTGGAGACTCTGGGACGAGTGTCTCACCTGCATGTGGTCAATTCGTGATGACACGTGTCAGATTCAATTAAGGAGCTGACTTGTTTTAGCTCACATATTTGGCTCATTATTTTAAAAAACGTTTTTACAATCTCACAAAATCATTTAAGAACCTTTATGTTCCTATGATTTGTGAAAATCTACAATCTCAAAAAGCCAAGCCATACGTAAGCAGTGAGACTGAAAACTTCCCATGTATCTCTGGAAGATGTTTTAGAAAACTGGTCACTGTTCCAGCCAAATGCTTATTTTAGGAAATGGATAACCACTTCTTAAACCTTGTAGAGTAGTGGCTACCTTCCCCTGTCTTGGATTTCCTTCAGGGCTTCCTCCGTTTATTCATGTCCCCTCTGCTGGCGCTTTACCTTCCACAGAAAATGCATACGCTGAAAAGCTGCCGGTTTCAAAACAACTAAAGACCAACATTTGTCTTGCAGCCTCTGCGGCCAAGCGCACTCAGCACTCTGCAAGCGTCTAGGAGTTTCTTTCTTCCCCTAATTGCAAGGGCTCGCAATGGAGCTGTTGGGTGCAAGCCCTTCCCGGATGGGAGACTCTGCTATTCAGGACCAGGACAGGGATCCGCCGGGTCCACACTGCCCCCGCAGCGCGCTCTGCGCACACGAGCGTGCTCTGCCTCGCTTCCCACCGAGCGCTGCCCCAGAGAGCCTTAGTTTTGGGGCGCCGCGAGGCAGGGGCGCTACCAAGTGCCTGCATCTGACTCCGGGAGGTTCGGGGATGACCCGGCAGCCCAGGGCGGAATCACAACTGCGGCTGGGCTGGAGCGCTGGGACCTGAAAGACAAGAGGCGTGGTCCCCGCGTGCCCCGAACCCGGCACTGGCGCGTGCCCCAGCCC
Source organism: Loris lydekkerianus (assembly GCA_963574355.1). Taxonomy (NCBI): domain Eukaryota; kingdom Metazoa; phylum Chordata; class Mammalia; order Primates; family Lorisidae; genus Loris; species Loris lydekkerianus. Next base: position 3,694 of record CAUYPK010112363.1, read on the forward strand.
AGCTGCCCAACACCGGACTCGGGCACCGACGAGCTGCCGGGAGACTGCGATCAGGACCCACAGACTCAGCTCACTCCCGCCAACTTTCTTCAAGAGCTCAGGCTCAGGGATGGTGGGAGACAGTTGCGCGGGCAGAACGTCTTTGGACAAAGCACCAATTTTGGCGAAAACAGGAGAGACACTCCCCACGCACCCACAGAGAACTCCTGGCGAGTCCCAGTTGGAAACCTGGTCGTTCTCCTGAGGCACTTCATGCACGTGTCCGGACCCCGCTGCCCATGGCGGTTGGCGCCCCACCCAAGTGCCCGAGGTGGAGTGGCCGCAGGGACACCGCAGCCCCGCGGGCTGGCGCGGACTCTCCCTCCCGGGACGCGCGGCCCAGGGCAGTGCGGCGACGGGACCTACCAGTGCGGCCAGGATGCGCCGGCTCCTCTGGTCCGTGCAGCGCTCGGAGAGGACGCCCGGGTGCGCGCGGAGCAGCAGCGCAGCCGCCAGCACCCAGCCCGCGGTCCAGGCGGCGCAGGCGAGGAGCGTTCCCTGCCCGCACCGCCCGCACTTCCCGCGCCGCCCAGCCCGGGCCCGCGCGCCCGCCGCCCGCGCCATGGCCAGCCCGGCCGCGCCCCAGCCCCTGCCCCGTAGCTGCGGCGCCCCGCGTCCCGCGCTCGCGTTGCTGCCGCGCGGCTGGGCCCGGCGACGCGGCGGGGAGGGGACCGGGAAGGCGGCAGAGCCAGGGGAGGCGGCAGGCTCCGTGCCCCGCCCAGCCGCGGGGCTGGGGGACGTCCGGCGGCTACACCCGGCGCGCCCGGGCAGTGGGTGGGGGTCCTCTAGCTGCACCCCCGACTCCACCGTCCCCCAGCCACCCTCTCCATCTTCTTGTTATTTATTTGTTTGTTTGTTTATTTACACTTTCCCCCCAGAAGACCAGCTCCCCATTAAAAGAATCCGGGCAGATTCAATGCCCCGTCCCTCTTACTGCACGCTCGGCCCTTCTGTCCGCACATCTTTAACTGCGAGATGGAGATAGACCTCCTTCTTCTCCCAGTGCCCCTCAGGGCCGAGCCGCCCCGCTCTTTATACCGGACAACCCCCCGCCCGGGGGTCCGTCGGCACTCCGGGGGCTGCAGCGCCCCCTCTACCGGTGTCCTCTGAGGACACCGCCCCCTGAGCCTGACCCCGCCAGGGTCTCCTCCCGGCCCTTCCTGGAGTGAGATCGGTTCATAGTGTCGGGACGGGACCGGGTCGGAGACAGTCGGGAGGGTCCCGGAGACCCGGGCCTCCCCTCTCGCCGGCACCCCCAAAGCAAACCGCCGAGTCCCTGGTGCCAGAACCTCGCGGGCGTCCTTCTCCGGGGTAAAGAGGGGCCGCTTGGCTCGGGCCTGTAGCTCAGCGGGGCGCCGGCCACATACAGCGGAGCTGGCGGGTTCGGACCCAGCCGGCCCGCCAAACAACCATGACCACTGCAACCAAAAAGCAGCCGGGCGTTCCGGAGGGTGCCCGCAGTCCCAGCTACTCGGGAGGCTGAGGCAAGAGAATCGCTTAAGCCCAAGTGTTTGAGGTTGCTGTGAGCAGTGACGCCAAGGTACTCACTCTACCGAGGGCGACATGGTGAGACTTCGTCTCAAAAAAAAATAAAATAAGAGGGCCGCACTCTTTAAATATTTCTGCCTACCCTGGCGAGGAGAAAGCGCGCATCAAATGCGCCTAAATCTGTATTTGTGTGTTTGTAATGTCACCGGGGGAAGCCGGTTCCGTGAGCAAATCCCAGTCCTTACAGGAGGCGAGCTGGCGCCAGGTTCTCGGGGGCGCCCGATGCCGCCCGGCCTGCCCCTCCCGGAGCCCGCGGTGGGGGGTGTGACCCGGGGAACTGTCGCAGCTGAAGGGCCCTGAAAGCGGCTGCGCCTGGAGGCTCCTGCACTCACCTAACAAAAGCTTATTCAGCTCCTGTTACAAGCCGGCCCCATCCCGGCCGCCCAGCTGCCTGCCCTGGGCCTGAATTTCACCCTGATCCCTTCCCAGTTTGGGGATAATAGGAAGCCTCTCGGCCTGATAAAGCATTCTGCAATTACCGCCCAAGAACTGGCCGCTGAACCCCATCTATTTGACTGGCTTGTTTAACCAGTTGTATGACTGGCTCAGTAGCAGGTTTCTGAGGGAATTAATAACATCAGGTGAACAAATGCTCAGCCCCAAGGAGCGCTTGGACACACCCCACATCTACCCTGAACGCAGGGGACCCTTGGGATTGGCCTGCCGCTCACTGGGTGGCTAAGGTGTCCGCCCCAGGGGACACACCCAACCTACAGCGCCACGTGTGAATTACTGTCACAGGCGGGTTGGGTGAAACCTGTGTCATCTAGTTTCAGGGTACGTATGGGGCACAGAAAACATCCCAGGACACTCCTTCAAGATCTCAGCTTGCTGGGGTGAGGTTGCTTCCCTTTTCAAGGTTATTATTTGGTGTGGAGAGGAGGGCGCAGCAGTGGGAGAATGAGGTGAAGAAGTGTAACCATTCATTCTTGAAAAGATAACAATGAGAATCACGAGGAGAAAAGCAGGACTTAAAAATAACATTAGGATTTGCAAGTTAAGTGCTCCTTTTGTAAGCTTTAAAAATTGGTTATAGATTGTAAGAGGGACTTTACCTAAAAAATGCAATCAGTGTAACCTGGTTTATTGTACCCTCAATGAATCCCCAAAATAAAAAATAAAGAAATGAAAAAAAAAGAATACATCAAATGGTCTATAAAACCAGTGTATGGTGCCCCATGATTGCATTAATGTACACAGCTATGATCTAATAATAAAAAAATTTGGAAAAAAAAAGAAAATAAAAATTGGTTATAGAGCATACTTCTTTAGGCATTTATTAAGAAAAATATACAGAATGTTAATAAAAATAGTTGCACAATGAAGAGATCATTTTGGCAGTCAGAACTGTTTCTAGAGACAAAATAAAATCCTTAGGCTTACGGACCTAGTGCTGACACCGTCCTGCTGTGTGGTTTGTGCACTGCTAAAAGCCAGATGGGGCTGAAATCCACCAGAGATTAGTTCACCTTTACTGAGGGGTGCAGAAAGGGACAGCTAGCCAGAAGGGACACCTTTATTATTGCCTATACAAAGGAAGCTTTTAGAAATGATTCATACTAAGGTGACTTACAGGCTAGCTATACCTTGGTACTACCCATATTCCCATAGAGCAGTACAGAAGTAAACAAATAAATAATTGCACTATTTGCTGTATGGCTCTGCTTCATTCAAAGTGACTGGTAGTCTTGAGGGAGGTTGGCAGAGTTACAGGTCAGGATTAAGGGTACACAGCCGGGAGGTACTTTGGCCCAGTGCCGGCTTCACATCAGGTTGATTTGAATAGACTTTGTGTGACTCCATAAAATTGCTTGAAATCCAAGAACTACTTTCCCTTACTCTCTTACCCCAAATTACGAAAACTAAGAGTATAGTATTAGAAGTGACTGAATACTATAATTCCACCAATCATAATATCAAACATAATTCGCCCAGAAATTTATGAGGTAGCTTTCCTTTGCTTTGAAGGACATGTAAATTTAGCTCTGCATGACTACATGAGGCCAAAGTCCTCTGAGCAGATGAAAGGTACCTCAAGATTCTAGACTCCACAAGCCAGGCCTCATGACTGAGTTTTAGGCACCCACCAAAATGCAACGACGTGAACACAGCATGAAATTAGGTTTGCTTTCTTTTAATTAAACATCTCTATCATAGCACTTATTCTGTACTTATTTATTTCTTCGATTCTACTAAAGGATCCTTGAGGGTAGGACTGTATCTTATTTTAGTTAGTCCCAAGGCCTAATGCGGCACCTGATACCAAGTAGGTCCTTAAATGTCTGCTGGTAGCTCATGCTTGGAATCCTAAGAGTCTGGGAGGCTGAAGTGGGAGGATTGCTTGAGCTCAGGAGTTAAGAGACTAATCTGAGAAAAATGAGACCCGGCTCTACAAAAAATAGAAAGATGAGCCTGGTGTGGTGGCATGCACCTGTAGCCCCTGTAATCCCAGCTACTGGGGAGGTTGAAGCAGGAGGATTGCTTGAGCCCTGGAGTTTGAGGTTGCTGTTAGCTAGGCTGAGGACATGGCACTCTAACCCAGGTGACAGATGACTGTCTACACACACAAAAAAAAAAAAAAAAAAAAAGAGGAGGAAGAAGTTAAATCTGTCTGCTGAATAAAGGATGGAATATGTGTGTTAGCATTTCCTCTGAAAAATCAGAAAACTGAGCTCCCCGTGGAATTTTTCTTGAGGAGATGCTTTTAACACATAAACATTTCTTTCTCATTTCTTGAGGCTAAGTTGAGCCAGCCACGACACGGTGTTAGGAATATGTTTGAACATATCTCTTGGGTTCTGAGCTCTTCTGCTGACAGTCAAACTTTCACTGAGAGCAGAATGTGACTCTTACGCTCACGAGCCATTACTGGAAGAAAAACCAAATTCCATATCTTCCTAGCTCTGACTACCCTAGACAAATCGGGTCACTAGCGCTCATCCTGCTGCCTTTCTGCATTTCCGTGGGCTGGTAGGAGTGAGCACGTCAGTCAAACATCTATTCATGCCATTCTCCATAAGAAAAGTTTCCAGCATTCACCACTGTTGCCTGTCACTTGCAGGAGTTATAGTCAGAACTAGAATTTAATTTGTGCTCAGTTTTGTTACCATTCCTTTTGTACCATTCCAACAGTGGCTGCCACCCACGCACAATAGTGAAAGTACAGGAAGGAGGTGGCCCCTTTCCGGAGCAGAGCGAGTTTCTGGTCCCCCAGGGGGTGGAGGAACACAGGGACTGGCCAAACCAAATTTCCTCAGTTTTAGGCGTCTACTTCACTGCTTTTTAGTAAATGTACAGACTTGTGCCAGCAGCACCATGACCTAGTGTGGGAACGTTTCCAGCACCCCAGTAAGGCCCCCCTTCCCCATTTGTATCTGCTTACTGTTCCCATTCCCAGCTCCAGGCAACCACCATCCCTCTCCAGGGTTTGGGTTTTCCTGAACATTTCACATACATAAACCATAAAGAGGTGTCTTTTGCAGCTGATTTCTTCCACTTTGTTTAGTGTTTACAGTCCACCCATGCTGTAGCGCGTATTTCACTGCTTCTGCATCCCAGTGTCACCCCACTGTTATCCACACATCAGCTGATGCACATTCCGATCATTTCCACTTTTTGACTAATGTTCATAGCACTGCTGTGACATATGTACATGCCTTTTATAGAGATGTATGTTTTTATTTCTGTTGAATTCCTAGAAGCGGAGTTGCTGAGTCTTGTAGTAAATTTAAGTGGTTGCACCATTTTCTATTCCTACCAGGAATGCCCGTGGACTCCCGTTTCTCCACGTCCTCACCGGCACTCATATTCATTACAGCCTTGCCGGTGGGTGCAAAGAACCATTTCCTTCTGGTTTTAAGTTGCATTGTCTTATGAAGACTCATCTTTAAAATTTTCAATAGCTAGAAGCAGCCCTACAATTTTTGTCACCACTCTTTTGTTGTCTGTCGTTGGATCCTTTTATGATAGAATCACATTTTAGAAAAGTTACTCAGGTTTTCTCCCCTCTGTGGTCCTGGCTTGACCCAGGGCGGGAGCCTCATGAGAGGTGAGGAAACCACTGTTTTCATAGAGGAGTCAGGCCGTCTGAAGCCCAGAGAAGTAAGCTCCCCATCCTCCTCGTGGGGGAATCCAGCTCCCCAAAGACACAGGTGGGCACCGCGCGGGCCTTTGGTTTTTGGACACCAGCAGTATTGAGTAAGGCCGGTAGGAGAAAAGCTAAAAGCACCTGGCTTCCCTTCCTCTGCTGACTCGAGTGCAATGCGCCATGCTCCTACCCTCTCCCCGAAGTCTTCTTATTCATTGAGCTTGGCCAGAAATCTTCACCCAGAATGAATCACTTTGTTCTTTACAGGACTTGTCTGGGTTTACAAGCCTCTGGGATTTCCTAACCACCCATAGTTGCTCCACATTATGTGGGACTAAAGTTTAGGAAACTTCTCACCTTTAGGGAGCCTCCCTTTTTGTATTTTCATTTCAGCTCAGACCCAGCTGCTCCTTGGGGTTTCCCTGCGATGCAGATGGACTGGGGGAAGGGTCCTCACACCAGTGGTCTGTATGCGAGTGTGTGTAAAGAGTCCCGTCAATCCCGTTCTATTCATGCGAAAGCACCACATAAGATATGTATCCTGCTATTTGGCTTCAAAACTCTTACACAAGCATCGTTAGGAAAAAGTGACACCTCGAAGTTTGTCATTTCCCTTTCATCAAATAACTGACACACAGTCCTTTGCAGAGAGCAGGGCTCTGTCGCACGCATGCCTGAGTCTGCAGCCTCAACCGCCCACCCGCCACAAGACCGGACTTACACATCTCTCCATCTCTGTCCTTGTAATGTCCTTTATAATAAACCAGTAAACGTGTTTCCCTAGTTCTGTGAGCAGCTTCACCAAATTAAGGGAACCCAAAGAGAAAGGATTACAGGCAGGCCTGAGCCACCGTGCCTGGCCTTGGCTGGCTCCCCATTTTAAAACATGATTCTTCATTGTGGTAAAATATACACAACACAAAATTTACTGTTTTATCATTTTTAAGGGTAGGGGGGTGTTAAGTTCATTCAACCATCATCTCCATCCATCTCCAAGACTTTCTTATCTTCCCAAAATGAAAATCTGTCCCCTTTAAACACGAATTCCCGTTCCCTTCTCCCTCGGCCCCTGCTGTCTGCTGTTCTGCTTTTTGTCTCTAAGAAGTTGACCTTGTAGGGATCTCATGTGAGTAGAATCATACAGTATTTGTCCTTTGGTGTTAACACTTATTGAGGACCTGCAAGTGTGTCTTGAATAGGCTTAGGCCTGTTAATGAGCTACAAAGGACAGGCTTCTTTCTTTCTTTTTATTTATTTATTTATTTATCTTTTTTTTTTTTTTTTTTTTGAGACAGAGCCTCAAGCTGTTGCCCTGGGTAGAGTACATTGACATCACAGCTCACAGCAACCTCCAACTCCTGGGTTAAGCAATTCTCTTGCCTCAGCCTCCCAAGTAGCTGGAACTACAGGCACCCGCCACAACGCCTGACTATTTTTTGGTTGTAGTAGTCGTCGTTTGGCAGGCCCGGGCTGGATTCGAACCCGCCAGATCTGGTGTATGTAGCTGGTGCCTTAGCCTCTTGAGCTACAGGTGCCAAGCCATGGACAGGCTTATTTCATGCAGTATCATGCACTCAATATTCATGCACATTGTGTCAGAATCCCCATCCTGTGTAAGCTGAATAATATTCCATTGCATATATATATGCCACATCTTGTTTAGCCATTCCTCAGTCAATGGACATTTTGGTTGTATCTGCCTTTTGGTTATTGTAAATAGTGCTGCTATAGCCATTGGCACACAAATACCTGTTTGATTCTCTGCTACAAAACTTATTTTTAAATAAAGGACAATATCAAGCAGTGGATAACATGAGCCTTCTGATAAAGCACGGTTGCCTTTGAAATTGGCATGGATTGTCTATAAAGCATGGATTATGGCTCTTGTCATTGAAACTAACAGATCGTAGCCACGGTTTTTTTTAAAGTTGCAAGACTGTATTTTACATACCTGTCAAAGTAAGAATTACTCAGGAAGAAAATCTAATACAACAAATGCTAGTCAATACAAGTAATCAAGAAACTCCAGCAAAAAAAAAGTTACCTTTTGTCTGTGCCGATGAATTAACTCAACACACACACACACAGTTTGCCTAGCTCCCGTCCCAGCCTCCCTGCCAAGTCCTTTTCATTCCATCAAGTCATCCTTTCCCTTGTTCACTCCTTCTGCCACATGCACTTAACCCTTTTTCTCCAACAGCGTCCAGTCTTGATGGGAAAGACTCCTTTAGTTATCTGTAAGCCTTGCAGGCCCCTTCACAACAAAGCTGTCTTAGACTAAATTCCAAGAGGGCAGGGAGGTATTGGTTTTATTTACTTTGAGTTGGGGAGTTGCCTGCATTTTTTGCTCCTCTTTGCGTGAATGTGATGAGGGCACAGGGCAGGCAGGAAACAGCAGGGCTCTGGGTGGCTTTTATTTTATTAGAGGGTGAGCCTCTCATCAGCGTACTGAATCAGCTTGCCTCGTAATGGCGCAACCAGAAAGCACACTTTTGTTCACAACTTCTACTATTTTTTAATACTCCTGGCTCCTGACATTTTTGGCAATTCTCCTAGCTTAGTCATTTTCAGTACCATACAATAGCCTCTTTTTTATGTAGTAAGGCATCTAGTCCTGTTTAACATTAGAACTCAAAAATTCATTACAAATTCTTTCACTTGGCTCAGGTCAGCCTCAGACCGGAACATCTGCACTGAGGCAGGGGAGGGGTGGTCTGTTTCCTCTCTACCTTCCGCCCCTGCTTATAAATAATGATGTTTTAATTTTTCTTTCTTACCTTGTGTCTTTAATTATTTTGGACCTCCAATACAATGTTGTTTAGAATTAGGAGCAGTAGTAGAAAAGGAGTAGTCAACAGAAAAGAAACCAAACTCAGTAAAATAATGTAAAGAGTTTTATTCTGAGCCAATTTTGAGGACCATGGCCTGGAGCTATGACCAAGAAGTCTTGACCAAGTGTTGGGTTGCAGTTTAGTTTTATACATTTCAGGGAGACAGGAATTGCTTATAAAATCATAAATTAATACATGGAAGTCATACATTGGTTTGACCCAAAAAGGTGGGGCAGTGAGGGGATGGGGGGGTTTACATGCTATAGGTAAGTTTAAGGATTCTTTGATTTGTAATTAGTTAAAGACATGAAGCTTTGTCTAAAGGCTTGAGATGCTTTAAGTTAAGATAAAGAAGTCTGTTAATTAGAGACAAGCCACCTACCGATGCCCAGACTTAAGTGGTTCGTTGCATACATTGAAGACCTGCAAGTTTGTCTTAAATAGGTTTAGGCCATGTTAATGAGTTACAAAGGACATCTCCAAGAAAGCAGGGGGGCATGATTAAGCATGAATGACACCCCTCTTCATGGCTAGTGACTAAGTCAATCGTAGGGTATCTCCTTGGCCAAGAAGAGGCCCATTCAGTCAGTTGCTGGGGAGTGGGGGGAATTTTTAGTGTATAGTAGTAAGCATCCATATCTTGTTCTTACTTTTTTTTTCTATCACTAAATCAAATATTTTATTTGTATAACTGAAGAAAATATACAGCTTATGTTGGGAAATCTTGTATAATGAGGATCTTGCATGTAGCTATCATTTAAAATACCTGAATATAATGGTCTGTATAAATGTTGATATTAGCTTCTACAATTTTACTTATAAATTAATGTAACATAACACTGACTTTTGTATGAGAATGTATACTGTTCTATAAATTATAAGGTGTATAGACTTATGTAACCAACACCACAATCACAATACGGAATAGTTCTGTCACTCAAAAAACTACCTTATGCTACCCTTTTATGGTCATATTTACCCTAACCCCTAACACTTGCTTTAGCTATATCCCATAATTTTAGCATTTTGTATATTTACTTTAATTCATCTCAAAGTATTTTATGAATTTCCATAATTAAATTTTTTTCATTGTTTTATTGTTTTATTTCCATATTTTATAAATTTCCCAAATGTTCATTTTTTCATTTCTGATTTTGTTCCATTGTGGTCAGAGAATATACTTTGTACGATTTCAGTCTTTTTAAATTTGATGAGGCTTGTTTTATGATCCAATCTATAGTATATCCTGGAGAATGTATTTAAGAAAAATCTTATTGTTATTGACTATTTAAGAAAAATCTTATTGTTATTGACTAGAGTGTTCTAGATAGGTCTGGTATGTTTCATTGGTTTATTGTGATGTTCAATTCTTTTATTTCCTTGTTGAACTTCTGTCTAGTTCTTCTATCCATTATTGAAAATGGAGTACTGAAATTTCCAACAACTATTGTTGAATTATCTATTTTTTTCCTTCAATTTTGTCACATTTTAAAATGTATTTTGAGGCTCTGTTGTTAGGTACACATGTTTACAGTTGTTATGTCTTTCTGATATTAACATTATAACATGTCACTCTTTGTGTCTAGTAACCATTTAGTCAAAAAATCTATTTTGTGTTATATTAATGTAGTCAATTCATCTCTCTTTTGGGTATTGTTTACATGGTATAATTTTTATTATTATTTTACTTTCCACTTATTTCTGTCTTTGAATCTAAATTGTATCCCTTGTAGACTGCATATAGTTTGAATCATGTTTATTTACCCACCCTTCCAATCTCTTCCTTTTGTTAGAGTAGTTAGTTCATTTACATTTAATGTAATTGCTGAAAAGGTTGGGTTTACATCTGCCATTTTACTAATTGTCTATCACATGTATTGGGAATTTTCTGTTCTTTTATTTCTTCATCACTGCTTTCTTTGATGTTGATTGATGTTTTTATCATATCATTTTAATTTCATCTCTGTGTGTATGGGTATATTTTTTTAAGTTATTTTCTTAATGAATACTATGGGATGACAATATCTTAAGACAATAAAGTTTGTATTAATACCAACTTTTAAAAAGATTTTTACTTATTTATTTATTTATTTATTGTTTGGGATTCACTAAGGGTACAAATAATTAGATTATACTGTTACATTTGTTACATAAAGTCCTTCATATACTGTGTCCTACCCACAAGAGGTGTGGCATATACCATGACCTTTCATCCCCCACCCCGCTACCTCATTCCCCTACCCCATCCCTTGTATTAGCTTATCTACTGCATTCATATTAGAATTGAGTACATTGGATTCTTGATTCTTAATACTAACTTAATTTCAATCTTGTACAAAATCTTTAATATAGCTCCACTCTCTCCTCCACTTCTATGTGCTATTATTATCACACAAATTAAATCTGTATACATTATAACCCCATTAATAGTTTTATAATTATTGTTTTATAAATTTGTCTTTTAAATCATATGGAAGTTGCAAATCAAAAGTTCAACGCTACTGGCTTTTATATTTATATATGTAATTACCTTTGCCACTCTTCTTTAATTATTCATATGCCTTTGAATTACTGTCTAGTAACTTTTCATTTCAGCCTGGAAGACTCCCTTTAGCATTTTTTGTGGGGCACACCTACTAGTCATAAATCCCTTTATTATTTATCAGAGAATGTCTTGATTTCTTCTTCATTTTTGAAGGGTATTTTGCCAGATATAGAATTCTTGGTTTATAATGTTTGTTTGTTTATATGTTTGTTTTCTCCTTCATAATTTTAAATATGTAATTCTACAGTCATGGTTTCTGAAAAGAAATTGGCTATTAATCTTATTGAGGATGACTTGCACATAAAAAGTTGTTTCTTTCTTGCTGCTTTCCAGACTCTGTCTTTCATCAATTTGATTATGATGTATCTAATTGCAAGTCTCTTTGACTTTATATAACTTAGAGTTTGTTGAGCTTCTTGGTTGTGTAGTATATTCATCACATTGGATGATGGCTCAGACATTATTTCTTCACACATTCTTTCTACCTTTGGTCTCCCCTTTTATTGGTTTCATTATGCTGATATTGATTGTGTCGTACAGGTTTCAAAGGCTCTTTTTTCTTAATTCTTTTATTCTTCATTCCTCAGCTGGGTAAGTTCAGTGACCCATATGTTCAAGTTCACTGATTTTTTTTCTGCCTATTCAAATCCATTGCTGAGCCTCCATAGTAAATTTTTAACTATAGTTATTGTACTTTTCAACTCAAAAATTTGCATTTTAATAGTTTTGATCTCTATTTATTTTCTCTATAATAATGAGATATAATTCTCACACTTTCCTTTAGTTCTTAAGATGTGGTTTCCTTAAGTTCTTTGAACATATTTATAACAGCCAATTTTAAGTCTTGTCTAGTAAGTTCCACAGCTGGGCTTCACTGACCATTTCTATTAATTGTCTTTTTCTCGCTGAGTGTGGGTCTTACTTACCTATTTCTTTATATGTTTTGCATCTTTTGGGGAAAGATGAACATTTTAAACAATATAATGTGGCAAATCTACAAATCAGATTCCCTTTCCCAAGGTTTGTTGTTTTGCCTGTTTGTTTATTATTGTTATTTGTTTGTTTAATGAATTTCTTGGACTAATTCTTTTAAGTCTATACTCTTTGTCATGTATGACCCTTGTTGGGGTATGTTTTCTAGCAGGCAACTTACAACTCTGCCTTAGTCTTCACTTGCTAATTGTGCAGAGCCTCAAGATCAGATAAATGGATTGGGTATGGTGGCATACACCTGTAATCCAAGCACTCTTGAAGGATTGCTTGAGGTCCAGAATTTGAGTCCCAAGCAACGGCAAAACCCTGTCTCTACTAAAATTAGAAAAATTAGCCAGACATGATGGTGTGTGCCTTTAGTAGTCCTAACTACTCAGAAGGCTGAGGCAGAAGGATTGCTTGGACCCAGGATTACGAGGTTGTTGTGAGCTAAGCTGAGGCCATGGCACTCTAGTTTGGGCAACACAGACTTTGTCTCAAAAAAAAAAAAAAAAAAAAAAAAATCAGGTGAGAGATTAGAGCCTTCTCAGGTCTTTCCTGGGCATGCACAGAATATGTTGACTTCTCAGTTCCCAGAATATTTTGGCGCTTTTAAAAGTCCCTTATGGTCAATTTATTCACTACTTTTTTTGCTAAAGTCTTGTTCAGCCTCCTGTTGGTCCCAACTATTACCACCATCTCAGGTGTATAGAATGTTAAATTGACTGTTTATGACAAGTGCTTCGGAGATAGGGCTGTTCACACAGAATGAGCTCTGACTCAGGTCAAACTAAGACCCATTAGGTCAAACCAAGACAATATGAAGGTTTTCCAGGAAAGATCAAAAGTGACAATTCTCTGGGGATGAGCCTTTTTGTTTAGCTCTGACTTTTTGTTTTGCCCTCTCTGGTGTACCAGGCTGAGCTGATTTTTAAGCCACTGCAGATTTGGGGAAAGGTGTATGGGAAAATGCTACAGAGTTCTCCATTCATATTGATAGTTAGTTGTTTTACTTGAATAAATGCTTTTAGGATTGTTGCAAATCTTTGATTAAGTTCCAGAGTGAATAAGTTGATTTCGTCTTTTATTTTTTTGGCCATTTTTCTCATTGTTTTTTATGGAGGAGTGGGATTTGGAGAGGCCTGCTCTGCCTTTCCAGAAATACTTCTCTGTCCCAGCAATCCACTCCCTCTCTCCTGCATCATGAACTTCCCCTCTTTGTTGGATCAGCCCCATCCAAATGCAAGTTAGCTTTTGTTTCACCCTCTATGAAAAGCAAAACAACAACGAAAACTCTCTGCCTCCATCTTCTGCCTAATTTCTCTACTTTTCCACGTAGATCAAAAATCGTCCAAGGAATTATCTACCCTCTGTCAATGTAATATCCTGAACCCAGTTCACTCATGGTTTTTCTCATACTACTCCAATCACCGCCACATTGCTATATTCAATGGACATTTTCTTGATCCATATTTATTTGACTGAGCACCAAGATTTGGCACATGGGTTACTTTTTCCTCCCAGGTACATTTCCTGGGCCTTCTGGACACAATCTTACGTGGTTTGCCTCCTTCTTTTCTGCTTCATCCCATTTGCTGATTTGTTTTCAACTCCTTGCCCTCTGAAGCTTGCAGTGTCCAGGGGCTCTGTCCTTGGACTTCCCTTCTCTAATGACTCACCCTCTGTGAAGGTGACACTCACCCATCTATGAACCAGAGCACCATTATCTCTGGGGCCATAATAGATCAGACACCAAATCTGCTAACATTTGTTCTTGGACTCACAGCCCCCCAAACTGTCAGCAATCAATTCCTACTGTTTATAAGTCATGCAGTTTGTGGCATCCCTGCTATAGCAGCCCAGATAGATTAAGACAGAACCCCCACCCCTCCCAAATAGTCTCAGCTTGCCTGACCAAGGAAGTGGGGGACGCGAACAGCTAGCCTTGGCATCACCCATTTTGGGCACCTCTGTTGTAAGTCCTGCTGGCTGGTCTAGCCTCTCAAGCTAGGATGTCAGAATTCGTGTACCTTTTGTACTTTCCTCATCTTAGAGCTTTCAGCCAAAACTTCAAAACACAGGATGAGTCACGTGTAACCTCCTATCACACAAACAAGACAGTTATTAATAAGAGAAGGAAAGGAAGGAGGAATGAGAAAGACTCCACCTTTTCTATTAATGTGAGCCAAGAGAACAGAGCTGTAACTGAGCAAAACCCCCGTTCAGGAACAAGAGTCCCCCGTGTGGTCGTTCAGGACACTGCAAGATGGGCTTTTGAATTGAGTTTGTTCACTTCCCTGGAAACATTGCCACTGATACCTCACACGATGTGGGAGTCTGAACAATGTCCCCTCCTCCCCAAAGATTTCTGTATCCTAATCTTTGGAACTGTGGATATACAACTTTATGTGGCAAAGGAAACTTTGAAGATGTGATTAAGTTAGGACCTTGCCATGGGAGATTATACTGGTTTATCTGGGTGATTACACAAGATGCTTCATAAAAAGAAGGCAGAGTCAGGAAAAGGGGGTGTGATGATGGAGTCGGGTTGAGTTTGCACTTTGAAAATGAAGGAAGGGGCACAGACCCAGAAATCTGGGAAACTTCTTGAAGCTGAAAGCAGCAAGGAACCAGATTCTTCCTGAAGCCTCCAGAAAGACCCTGCCCTGCCGACACCTTGATTTTAGACTTCTGACCTCCAGGCCCATGAGTGAATGAATTTCTATTGTTTTAAGTCACTAAGTTTGTGTTAGTGTTGTTACAGTAGTCACAGGAAATGAGCACCGTATACATTTTTTTGCTTGCCTGAAAGAAGGAAGGAATATTTTCCAGGAACTCTAGGCATTGAGAGGACATAATGTACAGTTATGATGCTCCACAAATGCGGGAGCAAAGCGCAAATGAGTTTTTATTTATCTTATGTAATTTTTTAGCAGATTTAGACAGAATACTAGAAGATTTTCAATATTAAGCTGAAATTATGTTGTGGGCTAACAGTGGAATTTAAGAATGTGTTCCTCATGTCCATAAAACCAAGTTTCAATTCCTCTTATTTTTCTTTTGAGACAAGATGGGACACATTCAGGGTAGGATGGCCATAGACTATTTTTTCTTTTTAGAACCAAATGAATAGTGACACTGAGTGGTGAGTGACAACAACTGTTCACAGTTTAAAAACCTGTGTAATAACCCATGACCACATCACCTGTCTGATTCAATTCTTAATCCATTCTGCCCATATTCAATCTATTCACCAGGAAAAAGTCTTTTAAAAAGAAATGTCATAAAACTTTGCTCAACATGGATGTGGAGAAAAGGGAACACTTCTACACTGTTGGTGGGAATGCAAATTAATACATTCCTTTTGAAAAGATGTTTGGAGAACACTTAGAGATCTAAAAATAGATCTGCCATTTAATCCTATAATTCCTCTACCCAGAAGACCAAAAATCAAATTATAACAAAGATAATTGTACCAGAATGTTTATTGCAGCCCAATTCATAATTGTTAAGTCATGGAAAAAGCCCAAGTGCCCATTGATCCATGAATGGATTAATAAATTGTGGTATATGTACACCATGGAATATTATGCAGCCTTAAAAAAAAAATGGAGACTTTACCTCTTTCATGTTTACATGGATGGAGCTGGAACATACTCTTCTTAGTAAAGTATCTCAAGAATGGAAGAAAAAGTATCCAATGTACTCAACCCTACTATGAAACAAATTTATGGCTTTCTCATGAAAGCTATAACCCAGTTACAACCTAAGAATAAGGGGAAAGGGGAAAGGGAAGGAAGGGAGGGGGGAGGGGGTCAGAGGTAGGGTGATTGGTGGGATTATACCTGCGGTGCATCTTATAAGGGTATATGTGAAACTTAGTAAATGTAGTATGTAAATGTCTTAACACAATAACTAAAAAAATGCCAGGAAGTCAATGTTAACCAGTGTGATGAAAATGTGTCAAACGGTCTATAAAACCAGTGTATGGTGCCCTATGATCGCATGTACACAGCTATGATTTAATAATATAAATAGCTATATGTACACAGCTATGATTTAATAATATAAATAAATAAATAAATAAATAAAAATAAAAAAATTTTAAAAAGACTTTGCTCAGGATTCCAAAGATCATTTAACAACAGGACCTCATCTATTTGATAAAGTCTTTGAGAGTTTGTCTTCAGTTGCATTGAGGAAATTTTTTAATCCACCAAACTGAAAGAGAAGTTTATATCACTATTTCTGTCACAGTCACTTCACACAGATATAACACAATACCATAAGTCAAGGGGATTAAACAACAGATGTTTATTTCTCACAATTCTGGGGCTGAAAGTTTGAGATCAGGGTGCCAGTGTGATCTGGCTCTGAGGAGGGTTCTCTTCCCAGTGTGCAGACTGCCACCTTCCTTTTTTCTCTGACCCAGAGGAAAGAAAATGCTCTGGTCTCCATTTCCTTACAAGGACACTATTCCACCTTCATGACCTAAATACCTCCCTACACCCCACTTTTAAATACCATCATACTGGGGAATTAGGCTTCACCACATGAATTAAGGGGATGGGTCACAAACTTTCAGACCACAGCAGTTACCCACAGGTTCCAGGTCCTAGCAGAACATGACTGCAAAGCTAGTAAGGACACTGTTCCTCTCTGTGCCTACATCTTCAGAGGCAGAACACCTCAGTCTGTTTGAAGCTATTGATTTGCTTACCCCGTGGGTCCCCCTGTACATCTCAGTGTCCCCTGTGGGGTGACCCAGAGCCTCACACTGACTCTGGTCTCCTGACCCTTCCCTTGGCTCTAGTATCTGAGGACACCAACATCCCCACCAGGCTGGGTTGGATGTTCCCAAAGCTCACAGTACTGGGGGACCCTCAGTATTGCTGACCTCAGATGTGGATAGCCCAGGGCCCCCTGCATCTGCAGTGCAGTGCCCTTGTGGTCAGTGAAACTCTCCTGACTCTGCCCCAGCTCCTCAGCCACAGCCTCAGCCCCTCCTCCCTGTACACCCCTCCTGCTCTTAGGCCCGACTCCAGGGCTGGACGCACAGTTCCAAAAGAAGGAAAGATTTACCCATGAATCTCAGAAACTGGTGCCTAAGGAGAAGCAAAACCTCTCACAGCCTATATGCCCAGTTGTGCCCCTTGCTCCTTCAGGGGCCCAACACCTCCTGACCCACCACCCTTCCCTGTGTGGACAGAAAGCCCCCCACTGCTT
Source organism: Loris lydekkerianus (assembly GCA_963574355.1). Lineage (NCBI taxonomy): Eukaryota > Metazoa > Chordata > Mammalia > Primates > Lorisidae > Loris > Loris lydekkerianus. Next base: position 20,942 of record CAUYPK010112363.1, read on the forward strand.
CTTCCCAGGCACTCTCTGCCCACACACCACCCTCAGGAAGGCCAGCTAGAGTTTCCATCAGTGTCCTCAACCCATGAGGCTCTGAGAGTCCAGAAGGGCCACTGGGCCCCACACCAGGCACCTGGAATCCGTGGAGCTGTCAGAGGTAACTGTATTTTTTTAAGCCTCCAAAGGATTTTCCACAGAATGACCTACTTCTCAAAGGTAATCAATAACCCACTCCAAAAATAACAGTGGGACCACTGATGCAAGTGTTTTCTTAAATTTTATATTCTATCCAATTAAGAACAGTGAAAAGCCAAATGGGTGTTTAAAAACAGCACAACTTAGATCCAAAGAAGACAGCCAGTGCCTCCAAATTGGAGCACACATGTCATCCTGAGCCACAACTGGGGACAGCAGCTGGGACCCCAGCTGGGTGGGCCCTTCCTACCATCCCCAACTAGCCCAGGGCTGGGCCCAGGCCTGTGGAACCTAAGGACTTGGCAGTAAAAGTGAATGCTTATTTAGAAGGGTCTTGTGGGAGAGAAACCTGCATCTTAAATGTCATTACTGTCATGGTAATAACATCTCTGATTAGCTCCAAGTATCCCACCACAGCCAGGTCCCATGTGGTGTTGAGCAATCATCAATCATTATGATGTCAGGCCATTGTCACTTCCTTATTTGTCAATAACTGGTACTTTGCCCTCTGAGGAGGGCGTCCTGAGTGCACTGGTCACTGGGTTCTAGAAACCAGACTGTGAAGAGAAGCTTTATTCTCTGTTACCCGAGTCCATCGGCTCCAAGACTCCCAGGCCTGATCTTATATCTCCACTGCCCGCTGAACTCTCTGCCAACTCACGTATCTTCACAGCAGTCCATTTGAGTGAAACTCTGGAATTCCACCCACAGTCTTGTGTTTCAAAGGTATTGCTCAAGACAGCTCACCCCAATATGATGGGAAGGCAGGTCCTTCACTTTCCACCCTGGCTGGGGACACTTCAGCAAGAGGCTCATGTTACTACAATTTCTGGTCTCCACTAAACATTCTTTGGCCCTATTTTTTCTTTTTTAAATTTCTCTTCTTCCTTCTGGAAGTGCCAGTAGATGTCACCTGCTGTGTACATTGCTTATGGGGGTGTATGTGACTCATATGGTGAAGAATCGGAGCCGTTAGAGCACTTGATCAGAGGAGCCTGCGATAATAGGTGACTGTGAAGAGTGTGCCCCCAAATTGATGTGCCACCTGGATCACAAAATGGGGGCTGCTTTGGAAGTAAGGTCTTTACAGATGCAATTAGTTATTAATAAAATGAGGTCTTACAGAATTAGAGTGGGTCTTGTTTTTGTTTTTTTTTTTTGGAGGGGAGTCTCACTTTGTTGCCCTCTGTAGAGTGCTTAGCATCACAGCTCACAGCAACCTCAAACTCTTGGGCTTATGCAATTCTTTTGCCTCAGCCTCCCAAGTACCTGGAACTACAGGTCCCCACCACAACACCCAGCTATTTTTTTAGAGAGGAGGTCCTCTGGCTCGGGCTAGTCTCGAATCTGTGAGCTCAGGCAATGCACCCACCTTGGCCTCCCAAGTGCTGGGATTACGGGCATAAGCGACCACACCCCATGAGAGTGGGTCCTTATAAAAAAAAAGAGGAGAGGACACACAGAGATGCACAGAAGCCCACGTGAAGGTGGAGGCCAAGACTGGGGAGAAGAGCCACAAGCTGGACTGCTGAGGGCCCCAGAAACTGAAAGAGGTGAGGAAGATTCTTCCCTGGCATCTTCAGAAAGAGGATGGCCCTGCCAACACCTTGAATTCAGACTTCTGGCCTCCAAAACTATGAGACAATTCATTTCCTTTTTTTGTAAGCCATCTAATTGGTGGTGATTTGTTACAGCAGCCCTAGGAAACTAAATACATGTCAGTTAATTCCAGTAGACCCTCCACAGCTGACCACCTCCCTACACTGGCCACCTCCTTACGTTGGCCTGATTTTTATAGACTGACATGCACCACATGTGTGTGTCTTTACAGTAGGCCTATTTCCTTATGGTGACCACCTCCACATGTTGAGCAGCTTGTTACAGTCCCTAGGGAGGTCAACTCACACGGGTTCTACTGTGGTTTGAAAAAACAAGTCTCGAGTGAGTGAGTGACTGTAGAGTACAGAGGAGGAAAGACCTCTTCATGTGACTGTTAATGCCTGAATTTTTCAGGATGGCCTTTGCTTCCTAATTAAAGGTAAGACCTAAAAGCAAATGGGTTTTGCAGAGGTGATATGTTGTTTCTCTTAGACCAACCGTAAATGGCAGTCTGCATCCAATCTCCATCTTGAAGGGCATTGATGGTGCCAAATATTTAAATGCAAACAGAAAATCCAGTCATGTAACTGAAACTTTCTCTATGCATTTGGTTATTTTTTCTATGCCCAAAGAAGAAATTTTCCATCTCTACTTGCAGGTTCTGTGCGGTAGATAACCAATGCGCAGACGTGGGCTGTCTGCTTGGCTTTCTTCCCCCAGGTTCTTCTATTCCTCCAGCCCTGGAGAGATGCTATCGCCTAAAATACACACAACTTTTGATATTTGCAGAAACGTTAGATGGTTTCAATTTCCCTTTGCTTATCAAGGATTTTAAACCTACTTAAGTTCTGAAACAGAATAGTGTATTTTCTCTCTCTGTCTCTCACATGCTGGAAAAATAGCTTCAAACTGACAATAAATGGCATACAAAAGAATAATTTTTTTTTTAATTTCCAAATCTACTCTTCTCTCCTCAAATTAGCAAAGGGAAGGTAAGCAGTCAGTCATCAAAAAAAGAAAATTGAAACCCTCATCTCCTAACTGTCCTCACTTGCATGAGAATAAACCACACTGGCTTAGAACACAATGTAAAAAATTGTGAACCCTAAAAGCAACATGAAAGACTTGTTTTGGCAGAGATCTACTGTGAGTTACTGGCTAATGAGCATTATTTTTGGTAAGCACGCATATGTCTATCATGTTTGATTCCCTTTAAGTCTGGAGTAAGCTGCAAAAAGTGTTTCATGTTCATAATTAAATTCAGGATTTAGTTCAAGATAACCCATGCGAGATAAGAATGAAAAGAAGCAGTCTTCAACATAAAAAAATTTCTTTTCTTGATTAATTAGTAAACATAAACCTCAAGTGTCTGGATATTTTTAAATATAAATGAGAAATGAATAGTGGCATCCTTGGAGCACCAAAGAACCATATACACTCAGAAGTCTCACCCTAAGCTCACAGGTGAATCCTGACAGTTTGTCACCTTATAAAAGGTGACATATCTCAACTACCATGATTGGTTGTGAGATTCCAAAATGAGTTTGAAATTCTGACAACAGCCTGGCCATCCAAACATGTGAGTAGAGGGGACACAGGTGACTGCTACAAAAAAAAAAAAAAAATCATTTGTATCCAAGCTATTGCCACAGTAAAAGGTGTACAGGTGAAAGAGAGCCTGGAGGTAAACTTGACCACAGACCAGCTTAAGCCAGGGATTCTCCCAGCCTCACGTGCACCTGTGCCTGCTGCCCGCTGAGGCCACTCCCCTCAGATCTCCAAGTTTCCCTGAAAGGTCCTTTCCTGTGATGGGCCACACACAGGGGACTCATGTTCTCTTTTCATGCATTCAGATATTGCCTGTAACTAACTCCAAATGAAGGGCTGCTGTTGCTCTCCCTTGACCAAGAAGTTAACACTTTTCTCTTTTAAATATAAAGAACGAAGGACTTTGTGAAGCTGTGCTTCGTTCCACATGGGAACCGAACGATGTTTTGGAAATTCTGCCAAAGTTAACTTTCTTGCATGTTAAGTAAGAGTCATACTTTAAAAAAAAAGACAAAAATTTTCATGAGTTCAATTGTGTTTCAGGGTTTTGATAAGCTTGGAGATGACATTTTCACCCCTATAGATGGCTCCTCGCAGCCATCCCACCCCACCCTCAGCTTGGCGCCTGGTACAGGATGAATTAAGGCAAGTAGTGAGGTAGCAGGTGCAGTTTGCTCTGAGGATCAGACAAACTGGGGAATGAAAAGTGCTTTGTGAACTGTACAATGTTACAAGTTGTAGAAACGGTGTGTCCTAGATTTAATTAATGCAAGAAACCTGAAGAGAAATTACTGCAATTTCATTTCAGATAAAATCTAAGGACTTAATTCACGGATACCTGAATACACAAAACCCTTCGGAGGTTGTGTAAACAGTTGCTACCCTCAACTGGGAGCTGGTTATAAAGTTTCAATGCCTATAAACGAACTGGAGAAAGTGCTTTTTTCCCTATTGTCCAAGAACTATACATATAACAGAAATTTTGAATTGTGCTGAAATTTTTTTTTTTTTGCCTTCGATGGAATTGGATTGCCTATGAGCAAGAGAGAATTTGTGCATTTATTCAGAGGCCCAGTCCCAGATTATGAATAATTGACTATTAATATAACTTTAAGTTTCAAACTTTTCAGACTATATATGTAAAAAATGTGCACATATATACATATGTGTGTGTGTGTGTGTATATATATATATAATTTTTTTTTTTTTTAATAGATAGGGTCTTTCTATGTTGGCCAGGCTGGACTTGAACTTCTGGCCTCATGTGATCCTCCCACCACAGCCTTTCCAGTAGCTGGGACTACAGATACTCAGCTGCATCTTACATAAATATATATATACATGCATACATATACATGTATATGTTTGCACATGCAATCTACATTTTATCAGAATATAATCTATATTTTATGTGTAATCTACATATAAAATTTTGCTTGTTCATGCAGTAGGAGTAGGGAAAGGAAAGCATTTTAACTTTTCTTCCAAATCACTGTAGCTACAAACCTGTTTGGGTGGAGGATCTGAGGCAAGCTAGGAAAGATCTCAAGAAAGAATAGCTTTATCCACACCTTCATTTATTCATTGACTCTTCAAACTCTTTTTGAACTAGGCTAATTCAGTACTTGAGATCAAAGTTCAGTGTTCTAGTTAGAACTTTGTGTTGACAGATAAAACAGTGATTTTCAGAATATTCTTTCCAAACGTGTCATATTATGAAAATCTGTGTGGCATGCTAACACATCAACAATAATGTACCTCTAAAAAGCCAAATGCTAAAAAAAATTTAAAACTCAGTGTTAAACTAATAGCAAGGCTTCTTTTCAGACACATGGCAGCCAAATTCTATCTCTAGTAAAAAATATAGCTAAAAATAACTGCAATAAAAGAGGAACATATTGTCCAGAAAGCCAGACATGACAACACATGACAAAAAGTCAGGACTTCAGGAGGTGGCTGTGAACCGCAGCCATGTCGATATCCTAATTCCATGATGTTTTCATAGACCTTTGCAAAAAGCCTATAAATATGGGTGAAACAGCAATGCCTTACATCCGAAAGCTCTTGAAAGCTCTTTGAACTCAGAAATCTCTGGTGTCATCAAGATGGGTTTCACTGAATTAGAGAGGATGGCAGCAGCTTTATGAACTCATTAGAATGACTTTCTTTAACATACCTAGAGTTTAGGTGTCAAATAATTGTTCTAAACCTGGAAGCAGGAAGTGCTCTGAAAAAAAGTTAGGACTTAGGGGGCGGTGCCTGTGGCTCATAAGAGTAGGGTGCTGGCCCCATATGCCAGAGGTGGCGGGTTCAAGCCCAGCCCCGGCCAAACACTGCAAAAAAAAATAAAATAAAATAAAAATTAAAAAAAAAGTTAGGACTTAGGTTTTGTTGCTGCTGCTATTTTCAGCAAAGGGTAGTCATGGGAATAATTGGCATTTGCTTCAAAATCGTGGTTTAAGAGACTTGAAGGGCTTAATTCTACAGGCTCATTTATACCTGTCTTAACTGCATACTTGAACTTTCTCTGCCCAGGTTGGCATCCCTAATTCTTAGATGAAAATGCCACCTGGAGGCCATTAAATCAAGAAGAATGTACTAAATCCAGGAGCAGCTTTTACCTTGAGGAAAAATTAGTTCCATTTTTACAAATTCAGGGATAGAATCCCAGCCTGACCCCTCAAACCATGGAGAAAGAAGGCACAGGGAACGTCAGACCCCAGCTCTTTGTTTCCTTCCAGCTCTGGAAAGGATTTGGTTCATTCCTATGTCAGACAGACCTGGGTCCTTGAGATAAAAATCAAGTTCAGTTACAAAAAAAAAATAATAAGTTGCACTTTTGCACTTGAAGCCTTGGGCTTCACTTCTTTAAATACAATGCATGGGACTGCAAGGGGATAGAACCACCTGGGGAGGGTTGAAAGGGCCACTGAGGGTCACAGCTGAGCTGCAGGGAAATAAAGGCCAGGAGGAGGATGGAGGGTGTGGAAGTGAGGTAATGTCTGAACATGGAAAATTGCCAAGTTATATATAAGTAAGGGCACGTGTGCATTTGTACTGGGTTGAACAGAGTCCTGTCCACCTGGACTCTGTGAATGTGACTTACCTGGAGGTCGGGTCTTTGCAGAGGTCACCAACTTAAGATGAGGTCAGGCTGCATTAGGATAGACCCTGATCCAATGACTGGAGACCTCTTATTGGGACACAGATGCCACGGAGGGAAGAGGCTATGTCAGAAAGGAGGCAGAAGCTAGGGTGATGCAGCCATAAACCAAGGGGCACCAAGGACTGCCAGCACCCACCAGAAACTGGAGAAAAAGTAGCAAAACAGATGCTCCCTCAGAGGCCCTGGACTCAAAAGGAGCCAACTTGGAGTGCACCTGGACATCAGGCTTCGACTCTCCAGCTCTGCACAACTCCAATTTCCCATCAGCACTTGCTATTTGAGGTTTAATATGAGAATTAAGTCCTCAACCAAGAAACTGAAATTAGAAACTGAGATGTTTTAGCTAAGCTGCCATAATGAAATACTGCAGACTGGGTGTCTTAAACTACAGACATTTGTTTCTCATGGCTTTGGAGCCTGGAAAGTCCAAGATCAAGATGCCGTCAGATTGCATGTGTGGTGGTGGTGCTTCCTGGTATACAGACAGCTGGCCGTCTTCTCTCTGTGTGCCATGGGACAGTGGGGGGGGGGGGGCTCTGCTCTCTTCAGGGTCTCTGCCCGCACAACCTCGTCTACACCTAACAACTTCCCTCCCCTACCTCCAAATACTAACAGATAGGGGATTAGAGTTTCAACATATGAATTTTGTGGGGACACAGACATTTAGTTCATAGTGTGAAGCAGAAAAATTTACTAAGTCATTTCTGGAGGCATAGCAGGATTGATACTTATTGGCCTGGTAGCTACTTTTATCAGCTTGTTTAAAAAGTGAGAAAAAACACAGCCTCCCAGAAGCTAAGCCATTAAATATTCTATACTTTTATAAAGTGATGAAATAACATCTTTCCCTGAAAACTTAGCTCCTAAAAAGAAACATTAAGATGATGCATTTTAGAAAGGGAAATTTCTTCTGCATTATTAATGAAATCAAAGCTTTCTTTAATTTTCCCCCCTTCCCTGAGAGTCTGTGCAGGAGCAGTCCCTGCTGTTTCTTCTGATAGACTCCCAAGTGGGAAACGGTCTCTAAATTATAAGATATGCAGCTATGGCAGTTACCATGCCTTTATGGTTTGAGCTGCCTGCATGTTACAATTGCTGTACAAGACATAAGAGTTCTAACCATCCAGGTTAATCAGCTCTCAAATCGTAATTTGAATACTAAATTTGTCATTCAACCAAGGAGACAAACAAGCCTTTATGGGGGCTTAAAATGCATATGCACTGGCATGATTTATGGGAGTTAACTGTCTATGTCCCTGATCATCTGAATAAGATAAGCCTTAAATTACACATTTTCTTGGCCTGAGAACCTCTGTTGAAAGGTTACAGCAGGAGGACTCCCCAGGCAATTGAAGCAGTATCAAAAATACACTATTGGGACCTGATCAAACTAAAAAGCTTCTGCACAGCCAAGAACATAGTGAGTAAAGCAAGCAGACAGCCCTCAGAATGGGAGAAAATATTTGCAGGT